>CM063104.1:2673649-2763649 GCA_031876335.1 Hipposideros larvatus | reverse complement strand
CCCTTACCCTAAAGCAAACTCTGTCGGTAACCCTAACCCTAAACCTAACTTCATCCTGTTTATAAACCTAACCCTAATGTCACCGTGGAGCTGCCAATTCTAATGCTCCTGTGCACTGAGCCTTTCACGTCATAAGGAAGTGTCTCGAATGCTAAGACCCGAGGGAATGATGTCAGTACAACTTCCTTATCCGGTGGTCTCGGAATGCTGAGTCCATCCGGGGGATCATACGTACATGTGAAAGCAAAACTTGTGTTTGATCACAATGAGTTTTGGCGAAGCAGCTGCCAGACAAATAGAATCAACTCCCTGTGTATAGATATTCAAATTGACTTCTTGGTGGCAGTTGTAAAGAAAAGCTATGCGCCACAGTATTAAGGCTTGGGCCTCAGAGATGAGAACACTGGCCCACAGAAACTCTATTTTTGGCTCTGGAGTTTCTTATCTCTTCGCCATCTAACTGTAGTTCCCCAGCCGATGTCACGTGAGACGTGACACCCTAACACTAACCCTAACCGTGTCCTCCATTCTAACCCAACCCTTAACACTAAACGTAACCCAGAAACTGTCCCTTACATGAACCGTAACCTTAGCCATGTTCCTAACTGTAACACTAACTCTGCCCTCAACCCTAGCTATGCCCCTAACCCTAACCCTAACATATCCTAACCTGAACCCAAACCTTACCCTAATCCTACAGCAAACCTTGTCCTGCCCTGACTCTGTCCTGAACACTAACCCTGACCCTAATCATAACCCTGTCCTTAACCCTAAATGTAAACCTAACTCTGTCCCTAAGCTTAACCCTAAACCTAACACTAACTATGTTCCTTACCCGAACTCTGTCCCGAACCCTAAAACAAACCCTAAACCAAACCCTAACCTTAAAAGTATTCCTAAACCTAACACTACCCTTAACTCTGTTTTGAACCCTAATTTAAATATAACCGTGCCTCTCATCCTAACCGTAACTCTAACCTTGTTTCTAACCCTACCCCTAGACCTAGCCCTAACCTTAATGTTAACCTTAACTTGAGCGCTGACCCTAACTTTAACCCTAAACCTAACACTGTCCATAAACCTAACCCTAATTTTGTCCCTAACCCTAACTGTAACCCTAAACTTAAAATTAACACTAACCCTGACAGTGTCCCTAAACTTCATCTTGTCTCTAACCCTAATCCTGTCCCTAACCTTAACCTTGTCTCTAACTCTAAGACCTCCCCTATGTCAAATGAAAACCCCAATTGTATTCCTCACCCTCATGCGAACCCTAAGGCATCCGTGTGCCTACCATGCATACGGTTCTTAATCCAAACCCTGTTATCGTAACCCTTTTCCTAAACCGAAATCTGAAAATAACCCTTTTTCTAAACTTCACACAAACTCCAAAACTAACCTTCTCCCTAAACTTAACCCTGTAGCTAACCCTAACCCTAACCCTAACAACTGCACTAACCCTAACCCTGTTTTTACACTTACTCATAACCAATTTTGTAACTCTAACCCGAAACCTGTCTCTACCCCTAACACTAATCCTACCCTAACCTGTCCCTAACACTGAATCTCAGCCAAACCCATACGCTAAACCAAACCGTGTCTTTATCACTAACCCTAAACCTTACACTAAGCTTAACTGTGTCCCTAATTTTAACGGAAACCGTAATCCTAACCAGAACAATAGCCTGTCTTTAACCATAACCCTAAATGTAAATCGAACTGTAAACCTAACCTTAGCCCTGACCCTAAAACTAACACTAACCGTTAACCTGTCCCTAAACTTAACGCTAAGAGTAACCTTAAATCTAACCATGTCGGTAAAGCTAAGCGTATCTCTAACCGTGACCCTAATTGTGTCATAAACCCTAACCCTAATCCAATCCATAAGCCTGTTCCTACTCTTAAACCTAACTCTGTACCTATCCCTAATCAAACCCTAACACTGACCCTGTACCTGTCCCTAACGTTAACCCTAAACGTATCCTTAATCCTAACCGTTCCCCTAACTCTATTTTGAACCCTAACTCTAATCCTACTTCAGACCTAACCCTGACACTAACATACACCTCAACCCTAGCCCTAATCTTGTTCCTAACCCTAAACCTAACTGTAACCTGTCCCTAATCTTAACCTAAATCTTACCTAAAACTTGACCCTAACCCTGACCATACCTGTCTCTAACCCTGACCCTAACTTTAAACCTGTTTCTAATCCCAACCCTAACCATAACCATATCCCTATCCCTGTGCCTGACCCTATCCCTACCCTAATCCGAAGGCCACCCTGCCTCTAACACTAACCCTAGCCCTAAACTGAAACCTAACACAAAACTCAACTCCAATCCTAACCCTGACACTGTCTCTAAACCTAGCCTTAACCCTAACAGTAAGCCTGTCACTAATACTAACACTATCACACAACCTAATCTGTTTCTAACCATAACGCTAACCTTAACCCTAACTCTGCCTCTAATATTAACCCTAACCCTAACACTGTCGCTAAACCTAACTCTGACCCTTACTGTTTCTCTAACCTTAACTCTAACCCTCACCCTGTCACTAATCCTGTCCCTAACCCTAACCTTAACCATCAGCCAAAACCTAAACTTAACTACAACCCTAACACTGAACTTAACCATGTACCAAAACCGAATCGTGTCCCTAACCCTAACCCTAACCCTAACCATAACACCAAGCCTGTCACTAATACTAACACTATCACTCAACCTACTCTGCTTCTAACCATAACGCTAACCTTAACCTTAACTCTGACTCTAATATTAACCCTAACCCTAACACTGTCGCTAAACCTAACTCTGACCCTTACCGTCTCTCCACCCTTAACTCTAACCCTCACCCTGTCAGTAACCCTGTCCCTAAACCTAAACTTAAGCATCAGACAAAACCTAAACTTAAGTATAACCCTAACACTAAACCTAACCATGTCCCAAACCCTAATCCTGTCCCTAACCCTAACCATAACCCTAACACTAAACCCTAACCCTAAAGCTAACCCAACACTAAGGCTATCCCTAACCCTAAACCCTAAACCCTAAACCCTAAACCCTAATCCTAACCCAAAATGTAACCCTAAACCCTAACCCTAACCCTAACCCTAACCCTAATCCTAAATCTAACACTCAGTGTGTCCCTACCCTATCCCTGCCCCTGTAGCTAACCCTTTTCCTAAACCAAAACCTAAATCTAAACGTATCCCTAGACCTAACTCTAATGGAGCCCTAACACTCTTCCCAACTCTGTACCTAACCCTAATCCTAACACGAACCCTAACCCTAACGCTAACCTTAACCCTAACTCTGCCTCTAATATTAACCCTAACCCTAACACTGTCGCTAAACCTAACTCTGACCCTTACCGTCTCTCCAACCTTAACTCTAACCCTCACCCTGTCACTTACCCTGTCCCTAAACCTAAACTTAAGCATCAGACAAAACCTAAACTTAACTATAACCCTAAAACTAAACCTAACCATGTCTCAAACCCTAATCCTGTCCCTAACCCTAAACCTAACGCTAACCCTAACCCTAACCCTAACCCTAAACCCTAAACCCTAACCTTAACCCTAACCCTAAAGCTAAACCCTAACCCTAACCCTAACCCTATCCCTAAAACCTAACCCTAACACTAACCCTAACCCTAACCCTAACCTAATCCAGTCCCTAACCGTAACCCTAAACCTAACCCTAAACCCTAACCCTAACCCTAAAACTAACCCTAACACAAAACCTAACCATGTCTCAAACGCTAATCCTGTACCTAACCCTAACCCTAAACCCTAAACACTAACCCTATCCCTAACCCTAACGCTAACGCGAACCCTAACCCTAATCCTAAACCCTAACCCTAACCCTAAACCCTAACTATAACCCTAACCCTAAACCTAACATAACCCTAACCCTAACCCTAACACTATCGCTAAACCTAACTCTGATCCTTACTGTCTCTCTAAACTTAACTCTAACCATCACCCTGTCACTAATCCTGTCCCTAACCCTAACCTTAACCATCAACCAAAACCTAAACTTAACTATAACCCTAACACTGAACTTAAGCATGCCCCAAACCCGAATCGTGTCCCTAACCCTAAACCTAACCCTAACCATAACCCTAACCCTAAATCCTAAACCCGAACCCTAACCCTAACCTTACCTTAAACCCTAACCCTAACCCTAAACCTATCCCTAAACCCTAACCCTAACCTAACCCTAACCCTAACCCTAACACTGTCACTAAACCTAACTCTGACACTTACCATCTCTCTAACCTTAATTCTAACCCTCACCCTGTCATTAAAACCTGTCCCTAAACCTAACCTTAACCATCAGCCAAAACCTAAACTTCACTATAACCCTAACACTAAACCTAACCATGTCCCAAACCCGAATCGTGTCCCTAACCCTAACCCTAACCCTAACCCGAAACACGAAACCCTAACCCTAACCCTAACCCTAACACTAAGCCTGTCACTAATACTAACACTATCACTCAACCTAATCTGTTTCTAACCATAACGCTAACCTTAACCCTAACTCTGCCTCTAATATTAACCCTAACCCTAACACTGTCGCTAAACCTAACTCTGACCCTTACCGTCTCTCCACCCTTAACTCTAACCCTCACCCTGTCAATAAACCTGTCCCTAAACCTAAACTTAAGCATCAGACAAAACCTAAACTTAACTATAACCCTAACACTAAACCTAACCATGTCCCAAACCCTAATCCTGTCCCTAACCCTAACCCTAACCCTAACCCTAAACCCTAAACCCTAACCCTAACCCTAACCCTAACCCTAACCCTAAACCCTAAACCTAACCCTAACCCTAACCCTAACCCAAACCGGAAACCCTAAACCCTAACCCTAACCCTAACCCTAACCCTAACGCTAACCCTAACCCTAAACCCTAAACACTAAACCCTAAACCCTAACCCTAACACTAACCCTAACATTAAACCCTAACCCTAACCATAACCCTAACCCTAATCCAAACCCTAAACTTAACCCTAACCCTAATCCTAACTCTAACAATCACTGTGTCCCTAAACTATCCCTGCCCCTGTAGCTAAACCTTTTCCTAACCCAAAACCTAAACCTAAACGTATCCCTAGCCCTAACTCTAAATGGAGCCCTAACACTCTTCCCAACTCTGTCCCTAACCCTAATCCTAACACGAACCCTAACCCTAATGCTAACCCAAACCCTAACTCTGTCCTTCAACACTAAACCTAAAACTAACCCGAATTCTAACCGTGTCTCTAAACCTAATCCTAGTTCTAATCCTGTCCCTTACCCTAAAGCAAACTCTGTCGGTAACCCTAACCCTAAACCTAACTTCTTCCTGTTTATAAACCTAACCCTAATGTCACCGTGGAGCTGCCGATTCTAATGCTCCTGTGCACTGAGCCTTTCACGTCATAAGGAAGTGTCTCGAATGCTAAGACCCGAGGGAATGATGTCAGTACAACTTCCTTATCCGGTGGTCTCGGAATGCTGAGTCCATCCGGGGGATCATACGTACATGTGAAAGCAAAACTTGTGTTTGATCACAAGGAGTTTTGGCGAAGCAGCTGCCAGACAAATAGAATCAACTCCCTGTGTATAGATATTCAAATTGACTTCTTGGTGGCAGTTGTAAAGAAAAGCTATGCGCCCACAGTATTAAGGCTTGGGCCTCAGAGATGAGAACACTGGCCCACAGAAACTCTATTTTTGGCTCTGGAGTTTCTTATCTCTTCGCCATCTAACTGTAGTTCCCCAGCCGATGTCACGTGAGACGTGACACCCTAACACTAACCCTAACCGTGTCCTCCATTCTAACCCAACCCTTAACACTAAATGTAACCCAGAAACTGTCCCTTACATGAACCGTAACCTTAGCCATGTTCCTAACTGTAACACTAACTCTGCCCTCAACCCTAGCTATGCCCCTAACCCTAACCCTAACATATCCTAACCTGAACCCAAACCTTACCCTAATCCTACAGCAAACCTTGTCCTGCCCTGACTCTGTCCTGAACACTAACCCTGACCCTAATCATAACCCTGTCCTTAACCCTAAATGTAAACCTAACTCTGTCCCTAAACTTAACCCTGAACCTAACACTAACTATGTTCCTTACCCGAACTCTGTCCCGAACCCTAAAACAAACCCTAAACCAAACCCTAACCTTAAAAGTATTCCTAAACCTAACACTACCCTTAACTCTGTTTTGAACCCTAATTTAAATATAACCGTGCCTCTCATCCTAACCGTAACTCTAACCTTGTTTCTAACCCTACCCCTAGACCTAGCCCTAACCTTAATGTTAACCTTAACTTGAGCGCTGACCCTAACTTTAACCCTAAACCTAACACTGTCCATAAACCTAACCCTAATTTTGTCCCTAACCCTAACTGTAACCCTAAACTTAAAATTAACACTAACCCTGACAGTGTCCCTAAACTTCATCTTGTCTCTAACCCTAATCCTGTCCCTAACCTTAACCTTGTCTCTAACTCTAAGACCTCCCCTATGTCAAATGAAAACCCCAATTGTATTCCTCACCCTCATGCGAACCCTAAGGCATCCGTGTGCCTACCATGCATACGGTTCTTAATCCAAACCCTGTTATCGTAACCCTTTTCCTAAACCGAAATCTGAAAATAACCCTTTTTCTAAACTTCACACAAACTCCAAAACTAACCTTCTCCCTAAACTTAACCCTGTAGCTAACCCTAACCCTAACCCTAACAACTGCACTAACCCTAACCCTGTTTTTACACTTACTCATAACCAATTTTGTAACTCTAACCCGAAACCTGTCTCTACCCCTAACACTAATCCTACCCTAACCTGTCCCTAACACTGAATCTCAGCCAAACCCATACGCTAAACCAAACCGTGTCTTTATCACTAACCCTAAACCTTACACTAAGCTTAACTGTGTCCCTAATTTTAACGGAAACCGTAATCCTAACCAGAACAATAGCCTGTCTTTAACCATAACCCTAAATGTAAATCGAACTGTAAACCTAACCTTAGCCCTGACCCTAAAACTAACACTAACCGTTAACCTGTCCCTAAACTTAACGCTAAGAGTAACCTTAAATCTAACCATGTCGGTAAAGCTAAGCGTATCTCTAACCGTGACCCTAATTGTGTCATAAACCCTAACCCTAATCCAATCCATAAGCCTGTTCCTACTCTTAAACCTAACTCTGTACCTATCCCTAATCAAACCCTAACACTGACCCTGTACCTGTCCCTAACGTTAACCCTAAACGTATCCTTAATCCTAACCGTTCCCCTAACTCTATTTTGAACCCTAACTCTAATCCTACTTCAGACCTAACCCTGACACTAACATACACCTCAACCCTAGCCCTAATCTTGTTCCTAACCCTAAACCTAACTGTAACCTGTCCCTAATCTTAACCTAAATCTTACCTAAAACTTGACCCTAACCCTGACCATACCTGTCTCTAACCCTGACCCTAACTTTAAACCTGTTTCTAATCCCAACCCTAACCATAACCATATCCCTATCCCTGTGCCTGACCCTATCCCTACCCTAATCCGAAGGCCACCCTGCCTCTAACACTAACCCTAGCCCTAAACTGAAACCTAACACAAAACTCAACTCCAATCCTAACCCTGACACTGTCTCTAAACCTAGCCTTAACCCTAACAGTAAGCCTGTCACTAATACTAACACTATCACACAACCTAATCTGTTTCTAACCATAACGCTAACCTTAACCCTAACTCTGCCTCTAATATTAACCCTAACCCTAACACTGTCGCTAAACCTAACTCTGACCCTTACTGTTTCTCTAACCTTAACTCTAACCCTCACCCTGTCACTAATCCTGTCCCTAACCCTAACCTTAACCATCAGCCAAAACCTAAACTTAACTACAACCCTAACACTGAACTTAACCATGTACCAAAACCGAATCGTGTCCCTAACCCTAACCCTAACCCTAACCATAACACCAAGCCTGTCACTAATACTAACACTATCACTCAACCTACTCTGCTTCTAACCATAACGCTAACCTTAACCTTAACTCTGACTCTAATATTAACCCTAACCCTAACACTGTCGCTAAACCTAACTCTGACCCTTACCGTCTCTCCACCCTTAACTCTAACCCTCACCCTGTCAGTAACCCTGTCCCTAAACCTAAACTTAAGCATCAGACAAAACCTAAACTTAAGTATAACCCTAACACTAAACCTAACCATGTCCCAAACCCTAATCCTGTCCCTAACCCTAACCATAACCCTAACACTAAACCCTAACCCTAAAGCTAACCCAACACTAAGGCTATCCCTAACCCTAAACCCTAAACCCTAAACCCTAAACCCTAATCCTAACCCAAAATGTAACCCTAAACCCTAACCCTAACCCTAACCCTAACCCTAATCCTAAATCTAACACTCAGTGTGTCCCTACCCTATCCCTGCCCCTGTAGCTAACCCTTTTCCTAAACCAAAACCTAAATCTAAACGTATCCCTAGACCTAACTCTAATGGAGCCCTAACACTCTTCCCAACTCTGTACCTAACCCTAATCCTACACGAACCCTAACCCTAACGCTAACCTTAACCCTAACTCTGCCTCTAATATTAACCCTAACCCTAACACTGTCGCTATACCTAACTCTGACCCTTACCGTCTCTCCAACCTTAACTCTAACCCTCACCCTGTCACTTACCCTGTCCCTAAACCTAAACTTAAGCATCAGACAAACCTAAACTTAACTATAACCCTAAAACTAAACCTAACCATGTCTCAAACCCTAATCCTGTCCCTAACCCTAAACCTAACGCTAACCCTAACCCTAACCCTAACCCTAAACCCTAAACCCTAACCTTAACCCTAACCCTAAAGCTAAACCCTAACCCTAACCCTAACCCTATCCCTAAAACCTAACCCTAACACTAACCCTAACCCTAACCCTAACCTAATCCAGTCCCTAACCGTAACCCTAAACCTAACCCTAAACCCTAACCCTAACCCTAAAACTAACCCTAACACAAAACCTAACCATGTCTCAAACGCTAATCCTGTACCTAACCCTAACCCTAAACCCTAAACACTAACCCTATCCCTAACCCTAACGCTAACGCGAACCCTAACCCTAATCCTAAACCCTAACCCTAACCCTAAACCCTAACTATAACCCTAACCCTAACCCTAACATAACCCTAACCCTAACCCTAACACTATCGCTAAACCTAACTCTGATCCTTACTGTCTCTCTAAACTTAACTCTAACCATCACCCTGTCACTAATCCTGTCCCTAACCCTAACCTTAACCATCAACCAAAACCTAAACTTAACTATAACCCTAACACTGAACTTAAGCATGTCCCAAACCCGAATCGTGTCCCTAACCCTAAACCTAACCTTAACCATAACCCTAACCCTAAATCCTAAACCCGAACCCTAACCCTAACCTTACCTTAAACCCTAACCCTAACCCTAAACCTATCCCTAAACCCTAACCCTAACCTAACCCTAACCCTAACCCTAACACTGTCACTAAACCTAACTCTGACACTTACCATCTCTCTAACCTTAATTCTAACCCTCACCCTGTCATTAAAACCTGTCCCTAAACCTAACCTTAACCATCAGCCAAAACCTAAACTTCACTATAACCCTAACACTAAACCTAACCATGTCCCAAACCCGAATCGTGTCCCTAACCCTAACCCTAACCCTAACCCGAAACACGAAACCCTAACCCTAACCCTAACCCTAACACTAAGCCTGTCACTAATACTAACACTATCACTCAACCTAATCTGTTTCTAACCATAACGCTAACCTTAACCCTAACTCTGCCTCTAATATTAACCCTAACCCTAACACTGTCGCTAAACCTAACTCTGACCCTTACCGTCTCTCCACCCTTAACTCTAACCCTCACCCTGTCAATAAACCTGTCCCTAAACCTAAACTTAAGCATCAGACAAAACCTAAACTTAACTATAACCCTAACACTAAACCTAACCATGTCCCAAACCCTAATCCTGTCCCTAACCCTAACCCTAACCCTAACCCTAAACCCTAAACCCTAACCCTAACCCTAACCCTAACCCTAAACCCTAAACCTAACCCTAACCCTAACCCTAACCCAAACCGGAAACCCTAAACCCTAACCCTAACCCTAACCCTAACCCTAACGCTAACCCTAACCCTAAACCCTAAACACTAAACCCTAAACCCTAACCCTAACACTAACCCTAACATTAAACCCTAACCCTAACCATAACCCTAACCCTAATCCAAACCCTAAACTTAACCCTAACCCTAATCCTAACTCTAACAATCACTGTGTCCCTAAACTATCCCTGCCCCTGTAGCTAAACCTTTTCCTAACCCAAAACCTAAACCTAAACGTATCCCTAGCCCTAACTCTAAATGGAGCCCTAACACTCTTCCCAACTCTGTCCCTAACCCTAATCCTAACACGAACCCTAACCCTAATGCTAACCCAAACCCTAACTCTGTCCTTCAACACTAAACCTAAAACTAACCCGAATTCTAACCGTGTCTCTAAACCTAATCCTAGTTCTAATCCTGTCCCTTACCCTAAAGCAAACTCTGTCGGTAACCCTAACCCTAAACCTAACTTCTTCCTGTTTATAAACCTAACCCTAATGTCACCGTGGAGCTGCCGATTCTAATGCTCCTGTGCACTGAGCCTTTCACGTCATAAGGAAGTGTCTCGAATGCTAAGACCCGAGGGAATGATGTCAGTACAACTTCCTTATCCGGTGGTCTCGGAATGCTGAGTCCATCCGGGGGATCATACGTACATGTGAAAGCAAAACTTGTGTTTGATCACAATGAGTTTTGGCGAAGCAGCTGCCAGACAAATAGAATCAACTCCCTGTGTATAGATATTCAAATTGACTTCTTGGTGGCAGTTGTAAAGAAAAGCTATGCGCCCACAGTATTAAGGCTTGGGCCTCAGAGATGAGAACACTGGCCCACAGAAACTCTATTTTTGGCTCTGGAGTTTCTTATCTCTTCGCCATCTAACTGTAGTTCCCCAGCCGATGTCACGTGAGACGTGACACCCTAACACTAACCCTAACCGTGTCCTCCATTCTAACCCAACCCTTAACACTAAATGTAACCCAGAAACTGTCCCTTACATGAACCGTAACCTTAGCCATGTTCCTAACTGTAACACTAACTCTGCCCTCAACCCTAGCTATGCCCCTAACCCTAACCCTAACATATCCTAACCTGAACCCAAACCTTACCCTAATCCTACAGCAAACCTTGTCCTGCCCTGACTCTGTCCTGAACACTAACCCTGACCCTAATCATAACCCTGTCCTTAACCCTAAATGTAAACCTAACTCTGTCCCTAAGCTTAACCCTGAACCTAACACTAACTATGTTCCTTACCTGAACTCTGTCCCGAACCCTAAAACAAACCCTAAACCAAACCCTAACCTTAAAAGTATTCCTAAACCTAACACTACCCTTAACTCTGTTTTGAACCCTAATTTAAATATAACCGTGCCTCTCATCCTAACCGTAACTCTAACCTTGTTTCTAACCC
Source organism: Hipposideros larvatus (assembly GCA_031876335.1). Classification (NCBI taxonomy): domain Eukaryota; kingdom Metazoa; phylum Chordata; class Mammalia; order Chiroptera; family Hipposideridae; genus Hipposideros; species Hipposideros larvatus. The sequence continues at coordinate 2,752,057 of CM063104.1, read as the reverse complement.
TACCCCTAGACCTAGCCCTAACCTTAATGTTAACCTTAACTTGAGCGCTGACCCTAACTTTAACCCTAAACCTAACACTGTCCATAACCCTAACCCTAATTTTGTCCCTAACCCTAACTGTAACCCTAAACTTAAAATTAACACTAACCCTGACAGTGTCCCTAAACTTCATCTTGTCTCTAACCCTAATCCTGTCCCTAACCTTAACCTTGTCTCTAACTCTAAGACCTCCCCTATGTCAAATGAAAACCCCAATTGTATTCCTCACCCTCATGCGAAACCTAAGCCATCCGTGTGCCTACCATGCATACGGTTCTTAATCCAAACCCTGTTATCGTAACCCTTTTCCTAAACCGAAATCTGAAAATAACCCTTTTTCTAAACTTCACACAAACTCCAAAACTAACCTTCTCCCTAAACTTAACCCTGTAGCTAACCCTAACCCTAACCCTAACAACTGCACTAACCCTAACCCTGTTTTTACACTTACTCATAACCAATTTTGTAACTCTAACCCGAAACCTGTCTCTACCCCTAACACTAATCCTACCCTAACCTGTCCCTAACACTGAATCTCAGCCAAACCCATACGCTAAACCAAACCGTGTCTTTATCACTAACCCTAAACCTTACACTAAGCTTAACTGTGTCCCCAATTTTAACGGAAACCGTAATCCTAACCAGAACAATAGCCTGTCTTTAACCATAACCCTAAATGTAAATCGAACTGTAAACCTAACCTTAGCCCTGACCCTAAAACTAACACTAACCGTTAACCTGTCCCTAAACTTAACGCTAAGAGTAACCTTAAATCTAACCATGTCGGTAAAGCTAAGCGTATCTCTAACCGTGACCCTAATTGTGTCATAAACCCTAACCCTAATCCAATCCATAAGCCTGTTCCTACTCTTAAACCTAACTCTGTACCTATCCCTAATCAAACCCTAACACTGACCCTGTACCTGTCCCTAACGTTAACCCTAAACGTATCCTTAATCCTAACCGTTCCCCTAACTCTATTTTGAACCCTAACTCTAATCCTACTTCAGACCTAACCCTGACACTAACATACACCTCAACCCTAGCCCTAATCTTGTTCCTAACCCTAAACCTAACTGTAACCTGTCCCTAATCTTAACCTAAATCTTACCTAAAACTTGACCCTAACCCTGACCATACCTGTCTCTAACCCTGACCCTAACTTTAAACCTGTTTCTAATCCCAACCCTAACCATAACCATATCCCTATCCCTGTGCCTGACCCTATCCCTACCCTAATCCGAAGGCCACCCTGCCTCTAACACTAACCCTAGCCCTAAACTGAAACCTAACACAAAACTCAACTCCAAACCTAACCCTGACACTGTCTCTAAACCTAGCCTTAACCCTAACAGTAAGCCTGTCACTAATACTAACACTATCACACAACCTAATCTGTTTCTAACCATAACGCTAACCTTAACCCTAACTCTGCCTCTAATATTAACCCTAACCCTAACACTGTCGCTAAACCTAACTCTGACCCTTACTGTTTCTCTAACCTTAACTCTAACCCTCACCCTGTCACTAATCCTGTCCCTAACCCTAACCTTAACCATCAGCCAAAACCTAAACTTAACTACAACCCTAACACTGAACTTAACCATGTACCAAAACCGAATCGTGTCCCTAACCCTAACCCTAACCCTAACCATAACACCAAGCCTGTCACTAATACTAACACTATCACTCAACCTACTCTGCTTCTAACCATAACGCTAACCTTAACCTTAACTCTGACTCTAATATTAACCCTAACCCTAACACTGTCGCTAAACCTAACTCTGACCCTTACCGTCTCTCCACCCTTAACTCAAACCCTCACCCTGTCAGTAACCCTGTCCCTAAACCTACACTTAAGCATCAGACAAAACCTAAACTTAAGTATAACCCTAACACTAAACCTAACCATGTCCCAAACCCTAATCCTGTCCCTAACCCAAACCATAACCCTAACACTAAACCCTAACCCTAAAGCTAACCCAACACTAAGGCTAACCCTAACCCTAAACCCTAAACCCTAAACCCTAAACCCTAATCCTAACCCAAAATGTAACCCTAAACCCTAACCCTAACCCTAACCCTAACCCTAACCCTAATCCTAAATCTAACACTCAGTGTGTCCCTACCCTATCCCTGCCCCTGTAGCTAACCCTTTTCCTAAACCAAAACCTAAATCTAAACGTATCCCTAGACCTAACTCTAATGGAGCCCTAACACTCTTCCCAACTCTGTACCTAACCCTAATCCTAACACGAACCCTAACCCTAACGCTAACCTTAACCCTAACTCTGCCTCTAATATTAACCCTAACCCTAACACTGTCGCTAAACCTAACTCTGACCCTTACCGTCTCTCCAACCTTAACTCTAACCCTCACCCTGTCACTTACCCTGTCCCTAAACCTAAACTTAAGCATCAGACAAAACCTAAACTTAACTATAACCCTAAAACTAAACCTAACCATGTCTCAAACCCTAATCCTGTCCCTAACCCTAAACCTAACGCTAACCCTAACCCTAACCCTAACCCTAAACCCTAAACACTAACCTTAACCCTAACCCTAAAGCTAAACCATAACCCTAACCCTAACCCTATCCCTAAAACCTAACCCTAACACTAACCCTAACCCTAACCCTAACCTAATCCAGTCCCTAACCGTAACCCTAAACCTAACCCTAAACCCTAACCCTAACCCTAAAACTAACCCTAACACAAAACCTAACCATGTCTCAAACGCTAATCCTGTACCTAACCCTAACCCTAAACCCTAAACACTAACCCTATCCCAAACCCTAACGCTAACGTGAACCCTAACCCTAATCCTAAACCCTAACCCTAACCCTAAACCCTAACTATAACCCTAACCCTAACCCTAACATAACCCTAACCCTAACCCTAACACTATCGCTAAACCTAACTCTGATCCTTACTGTCTCTCTAAACTTAACTCTAACCATCACCCTGTCACTAATCCTGTCCCTAACCCTAACCTTAACCATCAGCCAAAACCTAAACTTAACTATAACCCTAACACTGAACTTAAGCATGTCCCAAACCCGAATCGTGTCCCTAACCCTAAACCTAACCCTAACCATAACCCTAACCCTAAATCCTAAACCCGAACCCTAACCCTAACCTTACCTTAAACCCTAACCCTAACCCTAAACCTATCCCTAAACCCTAACCCTAACCTAACCCTAACCCTAACCCTAACACTGTCACTAAACCTAACTCTGACACTTACCATCTCTCTAACCTTAATTCTAACCCTCACCCTGTCATTAAAACCTGTCCCTAAACCTAACCTTAACCATCAGCCAAAACCTAAACTTCACTATAACCCTAACACTAAACCTAACCATGTCCCAAACCCGAATCGTGTCCCTAACCCTAACCCTAACCCTAACCCGAAACACGAAACCCTAACCCTAACCCTAACCCTAACACTAAGCCTGTCACTAATACTAACACTATCACTCAACCTAATCTGTTTCTAACCATAACGCTAACCTTAACCCTAACTCTGCCTCTAATATTAACCCTAACCCTAACACTGTCGCTAAACCTAACTCTGACCCTTACCGTCTCTCCACCCTTAACTCTAACCCTCACCCTGTCAATAAACCTGTCCCTAAACCTAAACTTAAGCATCAGACAAAACCTAAACTTAACTATAACCCTAACACTAAACCTAACCATGTCCCAAACCCTAATCCTGTCCCTAACCCTAACCCTAACCCTAACCCTAACCCTAAACCCTAACCCTAACCCTAACCCTAACCCTAACCCTAAACCCTAAACCTAACCCTAACCCTAACCCTAACCCAAACCGGAAACCCTAAACCCTAACCCTAACCCTAACCCTAACCCTAACGCTAACCCTAACCCTAAACCCTAAACACTAAACCCTAAACCCTAACCCTAACACTAACCCTAACATTAAACCCTAACCCTAGCCATAACCCTAACCCTAATCCAAACCCTAAACTTAACCCTAACCCTAATCCTAACTCTAACAATCACTGTGTCCCTAAACTATCCCTGCCCCTGTAGCTAAACCTTTTCCTAACCCAAAACCTAAACCTAAACGTATCCCTAGCCCTAACTCTAAATGGAGCCCTAACACTCTTCCCAACTCTGTCCCTAACCCTAATCCTAACACGAACCCTAACCCTAATGCTAACCCAAACCCTAACTCTGTCCTTCAACACTAAACCTAAAACTAACCCGAATTCTAACCGTGTCTCTAAACCTAATCCTAGTTCTAATCCTGTCCCTTACCCTAAAGCAAACTCTGTCGGTAACCCTAACCCTAAACCTAACATCTTCCTGTTTATAAACCTAACCCTAATGTCACCGTGGAGCTGCCGATTCTAATGCTCCTGTGCACTGAGCCTTTCACGTCATAAGGAAGTGTCTCGAATGCTAAGACCCGAGGGAATGATGTCAGTACAACTTCCTTATCCGGTGGTCTCGGAATGCTGAGTCCATCCGGGGGATCATACGTACATGTGAAAGCAAAACTTGTGTTTGATCACAATGAGTTTTGGCGAAGCAGCTGCCAGACAAATAGAATCAACTCCCTGTGTATAGATATTCAAATTGACTTCTTGGTGGCAGTTGTAAAGAAAAGCTATGCGCCCACAGTATTAAGGCTTGGGCCTCAGAGATGAGAACACTGGCCCACAGAAACTCTATTTTTGGCTCTGGAGTTTCTTATCTCTTCGCCATCTAACTGTAGTTCCCCAGCCGATGTCACGTGAGACGTGACACCCTAACACTAACCCTAACCGTGTCCTCCATTCTAACCCAACCCTTAACACTAAACGTAACCCAGAAACTGTCCCTTACATGAACCGTAACCTTAGCCATGTTCCTAACTGTAACACTAACTCTGCCCTCAACCCTAGCTATGCCCCTAACCCTAACCCTAACATATCCTAACCTGAACCCAAACCTTACCCTAATCCTACAGCAAACCTTGTCCTGCCCTGACTCTGTCCTGAACACTAACCCTGACCCTAATCATAACCCTGTCCTTAACCCTAAATGTAAACCTAACTCTGTCCCTAAGATTAACCCTAAACCTAACACTAACTATGTTCCTTACCCGAACTCTGTCCCGAACCCTAAAACAAACCCTAAACCAAACCCTAACCTTAAAAGTATTCCTAAACCTAACACTACCCTTAACTCTGTTTTGAACCCTAATTTAAATATAACCGTGCCTCTCATCCTAACCGTAACTCTAACCTTGTTTCTAACCCTACCCCTAGACCTAGCCCTAACCTTAATGTTAACCTTAACTTGAGCGCTGACCCTAACTTTAACCCTAAACCTAACACTGTCCATAACCCTAACCCTAATTTTGTCCCTAACCCTAACTGTAACCCTAAACTTAAAATTAACACTAACCCTGACAGGGTCCCTAAACTTCATCTTGTCTCTAACCCTAATCCTGTCCCTAACCTTAACCTTGTCTCTAACTCTAAGACCTCCCCTATGTCAAATGAAAACCCCAATTGTATTCCTCACCCTCATGCGAAACCTAAGCCATCCGGGTGCCTACCATGCATACGGTTCTTAATCCAAACCCTGTTATCGTAACCCTTTTCCTAAACCGAAATCTGAAAATAACCCTTTTTCTAAACTTCACACAAACTCCAAAACTAACCTTCTCCCTAAACTTAACCCTGTAGCTAACCCTAACCCTAACCCTAACAACTGCACTAACCCTAACCCTGTTTTTACACTTACTCATAACCAATTTTGTAACTCTAACCCGAAACCTGTCTCTACCCCTAACACTAATCCTACCCTAACCTGTCCCTAACACTGAATCTCAGCCAAACCCATACGCTAAACCAAACCGTGTCTTTATCACTAACCCTAAACCTTACACTAAGCTTAACTGTGTCCCTAATTTTAACGGAAACCGTAATCCTAACCAGAACAATAGCCTGTCTTTAACCATAACCCTAAATGTAAATCGAACTGTAAACCTAACCTTAGCCCTGACCCTAAAACTAACACTAACCGTTAACCTGTCCCTAAACTTAACGCTAAGAGTAACCTTAAATCTAACCATGTCGGTAAAGCTAAGCGTATCTCTAACCGTGACCCTAATTGTGTCATAAACCCTAACCCTAATCCAATCCATAAGCCTGTTCCTACTCTTAAACCTAACTCTGTACCTATCCCTAATCAAACCCTAACACTGACCCTGTACCTGTCCCTAACGTTAACCCTAAACGTATCCTTAATCCTAACCGTTCCCCTAACTCTATTTTGAACCCTAACTCTAATCCTACTTCAGACCTAACCCTGACACTAACATACACCTCAACCCTAGCCCTAATCTTGTTCCTAACCCTAAACCTAACTGTAACCTGTCCCTAATCTTAACCTAAATCTTACCTAAAACTTGACCCTAACCCTGACCATACCTGTCTCTAACCCTGACCCTAACTTTAAACCTGTTTCTAATCCCAACCCTAACCATAACCATATCCCTATCCCTGTGCCTGACCCTATCCCTACCCTAATCCGAAGGCCACCCTGCCTCTAACACTAACCCTAGCCCTAAACTGAAACCTAACACAAAACTCAACTCCAAACCTAACCCTGACACTGTCTCTAAACCTAGCCTTAACCCTAACAGTAAGCCTGTCACTAATACTAACACTATCACACAACCTAATCTGTTTCTAACCATAACGCTAACCTTAACCCTAACTCTGCCTCTAATATTAACCCTAACCCTAACACTGTCGCTAAACCTAACTCTGACCCTTACTGTTTCTCTAACCTTAACTCTAACGCTCACCCTGTCACTAAACCTGTCCCTAACCCTAACCTTAACCATCAGCCAAAACCTAAACTTAACTACAACCCTAACACTGAACTTAACCATGTACCAAAACCGAATCGTGTCCCTAACCCTAACCCTAACCCTAACCATAACACCAAGCCTGTCACTAATACTAACACTATCACTCAACCTACTCTGCTTCTAACCATAACGCTAACCTTAACCTTAACTCTGACTCTAATATTAACCCTAACCCTAACACTGTCGCTAAACCTAACTCTGACCCTTACCGTCTCTCCACCCTTAACTCTAACCCTCACCCTGTCAGTAACCCTGTCCCTAAACCTAAACTTAAGCATCAGACAAAACCTAAACTTAAGTATAACCCTAACACTAAACCTAACCATGTCCCAAACTCTAATCCTGTCCCTAACCCAAACCATAACCCTAACACTAAACCCTAACCCTAAAGCTAACCCAACACTAAGGCTAACCCTAACCCTAAACCCTAAACCCTAAACCCTAAACCCTAATCCTAACCCAAAATGTAACCCTAAACCCTAACCCTAACCCTAACCCTAACCCTAATCCTAAATCTAACACTCAGTGTGTCCCTACCCTATCCCTGCCCCTGTAGCTAACCCTTTTCCTAAACCAAAACCTAAATCTAAACGTATCCCTAGACCTAACTCTAATGGAGCCCTAACACTCTTCCCAACTCTGTACCTAACCCTAATCCTAACACGAACCCTAACCCTAACGCTAACCTTAACCCTAACTCTGCCTCTAATATTAACCCTAACCCTAACACTGTCGCTAAACCTAACTCTGACCCTTACCGTCTCTCCAACCTTAACTCTAACCCTCACCCTGTCACTTACCCTGTCCCTAAACCTAAACTTAAGCATCAGACAAAACCTAAACTTAACTATAACCCTAAAACTAAACCTAACCATGTCTCAAACCCTAATCCTGTCCCTAACCCTAAACCTAACGCTAACCCTAACCCTAACCCTAACCCTAAACCCTAAACCCTAACCTTAACCCTAACCCTAAAACTAAACCCTAACCCTAACCCTAACCCTATCCCTAAAACCTAACCCTAACACTAACCCTAACCCTAACCCTAACCTAATCCAGTCCCTAACCGTAACCCTAAACCTAACCCTAAACCCTAACCCTAACCCTAAAACTAACCCTAACACAAAACCTAACCATGTCTCAAACGCTAATCCTGTACCTAACCCTAACCCTAAACCCTAAACACTAACCCTATCCCTAACCCTAACGCTAACGCGAACCCTAACCCTAATCCTAAACCCTAACCCTAACCCTAAACCCTAACTATAACCCTAACCCTAACCCTAACATAACCCTAACCCTAACCCTAACACTATCGCTAAACCTAACTCTGATCCTTACTGTCTCTCTAAACTTAACTCTAACCATCACCCTGTCACTAATCCTGTCCCTAACCCTAACCTTAACCATCAGCCAAAACCTAAACTTAACTATAACCCTAACACTGAACTTAAGCATGTCCCAAACCCGAATCGTGTCCCTAACCCTAAACCTAACCCTAAATCCTAAACCCGAACCCTAACCCTAACCTTACCTTAAACCCTAACCCTAACCCTAAACCTATCCCTAAACCCTAACCCTAACCTAACCCTAACCCTAACCCTAACCCTAACACTGTCACTAAACCTAACTCTGACACTTACCATCTCTCTAACCTTAATTCTAACCCTCACCCTGTCATTAAAACCTGTCCCTAAACCTAACCTTAACCATCAGCCAAAACCTAAACTTCACTATAACCCTAACACTAAACCTAACCATGTCCCAAACCCGAATCGTGTCCCTAACCCTAACCCTAACCCTAACCCGAAACACGAAACCCTAACCCTAACCCTAACACTAACACTAAGCCTGTCACTAATACTAACACTATCACTCAACCTAATCTGTTTCTAACCATAACGCTAACCTTAACCCTAACTCTGCCTCTAATATTAACCCTAACCCTAACACTGTCGCTAAACCTAACTCTGACCCTTACCGTCTCTCCACCCTTAACTCTAACCCTCACCCTGTCAATAAACCTGTCCCTAAACCTAAACTTAAGCATCAGACAAAACCTAAACTTAACTATAACCCTAACACTAAACCTAACCATGTCCCAAACCCTAATCCTGTCCCTAACCCTAACCCTAACCCTAAACCCTAACTATAACCCTAACCCTAACCCTAACATAACCCTAACCCTAACCCTAACACTATCGCTAAACCTAACTCTGACCCTTACTGTCTCTCTAAACTTAACTCTAACCATCACCCTGTCACTAATCCTGTCCCTAGCCCTAACCTTAACCATCAGCCAAAACCTAAACTTAACTACAACCCTAACACTGAACTTAACCATGTCCCAAACCCGAATCGTGTCCCTAACCCTAAACCTAACCCTAACCATAACCCTATCCCTAAATCCTAAACCCTAACCCTAACCCTAACCTTACCTTAAACCCTAACCCTAACCCTAAACCTATCCCTAAACCCTAACCCTAACCTAACCCTAACCCTAACCCTGACACTGTCACTAAACCTAACTCTGACCCTTACCATCTCTCTAACCTTAATTCTAACCCTCACCCTGTCATTAACCATGTCACTAAACCTAATCTTAACCATCAGCCAAAACCTAAATTTCACTATAACCCTAACATTATACCTAACCATGTCCCAAACCCGAATCGTGTGCCTAACCCTATCCCTAACCCTAACCCTAAACCTGAAACCCTAACCCTAACCCTAACCCTAACACTAAGCCTGTCACTAATACTAACACTATCACTCAACCTACTCTGCTTCTAACCATAACGCTAACCTTAACCTTAACTCTGACCCTAATATTAACCCTAACCCTAACACTGTCGCTAAACCTAACTCTGACCCTTACCGTCTCTCCACCCTTAACTCTAACCCACACCCTGTCAGTAACCCTGTCCCTAAACCTAAACTTAAGCATCAGACAAAACCTAAACTTAAGTATAACCCTAACACTAAACCTAACCATGTCCCAAACCCTAATCCTGTCCCTAACCCTAACAATAACCCTAACACTAAACCCTAACCCTAAAGCTAACCCAACCCTAAGGCTAACCCTAACCCTAAACCCTAAACCCTAAACACTAAACCCTAATCCTAACCCAAACTGTAACCCTAAACCCTAACCCTAACCCTAACCCTAAACCCTAACTCTACCCCTAACCCTAACCCTAACATAACCTTAACCCTAACCCTAACCCTATCGCTAAACCTAACTCTGATCCTTACTGTCTCTCTAAACTTAACTCTAACCATCACCCTGTCACTAATCCTGTCCCTAACCCTAACCTTAACCATCAGCCAAAACCTAAACTTAACTATAACCCTAACACTGAACTTAAGCATGTCCCAAACCCGAATCGTGTCCCTAACCCTAAACCTAACCCTAACCATAACCCTAACCCTAAATCCTAAACCCGAACCCTAACCCTAACCTTACCTTAAACCCTAACCCTAACCCTAAACCTATCCCTAAACCCTAACCCTAACCTAACCCTAACCCTAACCCTAACACTGTCACTAAACCTAACTCTGACATTTACCATCTCTCTAACCTTAATTCTAACCCTCACCCTGTCATTAAAACCTGTCCCTAAACCTAAACTTAACCATCAGCCAAAACCTAAACTTCACTATAACCCTAACACTAAACCTAACCATGTCCCAAACCCGAATCGTGTCCCTAACCCTAACCCTAACCCTAACCCGAAACACGAAACCCTAACCCTAACCCTAACCCTAACACTAAGCCTGTCACTAATACTAACACTATCACTCAACCTAATCTGTTTCTAACCATAACGCTAACCTTAACCCTAACTCTGCCTCTAATATTAACCCTAACCCTAACACTGTCGCTAAACCTAACTCTGACACTTACCGTCTCTCCACCCTTAACTCTAACCCTCACCCTGTCAATAAACCTGTCCCTAAACCTAAACTTAAGCATCAGACAAAACCTAAACTTAACTATAACCCTAACACTAAACCTAACCATGTCCCAAACCCTAATCCTGTCCCTAACCCTAACCCTAACCCTAACCCTAAACCCTAACCCTAACCCTAACCCTAACCCTAACACTAAACCCTAAACCTAACCCTAACCCTAACCCTAACCCAAACCGGAAACCCTAAACCCTAACCCTAACCCTAACCCTAACCCTAACGCTAACCCTAACCCTAAACCCTAAACACTAAACCCTAAACCCTAACCCTAACACTAACCCTAACATTAAACCCTAACCCTAACCATAACCCTAACCCTAATCCAAACCCTAAACTTAACCGTAACCCTAATCCTAACTCTAACAATCACTGTGTCCCTAAACTATCCCTGCCCCTGTAGCTAAACCTTTTCCTAACCCAAAACCTAAACCTAAACGTATCCCTAGCCCTAACACTAAATGGAGCCCTAACACTCTTCCCAACTCTGTCCCTAACCCTAATCCTAACACGAACCCTAACCCTAATGCTAACCCAATCCCTAACTCTGTCCTTCAACACTAAACCTAAAACTAACCCGAATTCTAACCGTGTCTCTAAACCTAATCCTAGTTCTAATCCTGTCCCTTACCCTAAAGCAAACTCTGTCGGTAACCCTAACCCTAAACCTAACTTCATCCTGTTTATAAACCTAACCCTAATGTCACCGTGGAGCTGCCGATTCTAATGCTCCTGTGCACTGAGCCTTTCACGTCATAAGGAAGTGTCTCGAATGCTAAGACCCGAGGGAATGATCTCAGTACAACTTCCTTATCCGGTGGTCTCGGAATGCTGAGTCCATCCGGGGGATCATACGTACATGTGAAAGCAAAACTTGTGTTTGATCACAATGAGTTTTGGCGAAGCAGCTGCCAGACAAATAGAATCAACTCCCTGTGTATAGATATTCAAATTGACTTCTTGGTGGCAGTTGTAAAGAAAAGCTATGCGCCCACAGTATTAAGGCTTGGGCCTCAGAGATGAGAACACTGGCCCACAGAAACTCTATTTTTGGCTCTGGAGTTTCTTAACTCTTCGCAATCTAACTGTAGTTCCCCAGCCGATGACACGTGAGACGTGATACCCTAACACTAACCCTAACCGTGTCCTCCATTCTAACCCAACCCTTAACACTAAACGTAACCCAGAAACTGTCCCTTACATGAACCGTAACCTTAGCCATGTTCCTAACTGTAACACTAACTCTGCCCTCAACCCTAGCTATGCCCCTAACCCTAACCCTAACACTAACCGTAACCCTATCCCTAAAACCTAACCCTAACCCTAACCGTAACCCTATCCCTAACCCTAACCCTACCCCTAAACACTAACCATAACCCTAACCCTAACACAAAACCTAACCATGTCTCAAACCCTAATCCTGTACCTAACCCTAATCCTAAACCCTAAACACTAACCCTAACCCTAACCCTAAACCTAACCCTAACCCTAATCCTAACCTAACCCTAACCCTAACCCTAACACTGTCGCTAAACCTAACTCTGACCCTTACCGTCTCTCTAACTTTAACTCTAACCCTCACCCTGTAACTAACCCTGTCCCTAAACCTAACCTTAACCATCAGCCAAAACCTAAACTTAACCATAACCCTAACACTAAAAAGTATTCCTAACCCTAACACTACCCTTAACTCTATTTTGAACCCTAATATAAAAATAACCATGCCTCTAATCCTAACCGTAAGTCTAACCTTGTTTCTAACCCTACCCCTAGACCTAGCCCTAACCTTAATGTTAACCTTAACTTGAGCGCTGACCCTAACTTTAACCCTAAACCTAACACTGTCCATAACCCTAAACCTAATTTTGTCCCTAACCCTAACTGTGACCCTAAACTTAAACTTAACACTAACCCTGACAGTGTCCCTAAACTTCATCTTGTCTCTAACCCTAATCCTGTCCCTAACCTTAACCTTGTCTCTAACTCTAAGACCTCCCCTATGTCAAATGAAAACCCCAATTGTATTCCTCACCCTCATGCGAACCCTAAGCCATCTGTGTGCCTACCATGCATACGGTTCTTAATCCAAACCCTGTTATCGTAACCCTTTTCCTAAACCGAAATCTGAAAATAACCCTTTTTCTAAACTTCACACAAACTCCAAAACTAACCTTCTCCCTAAACTTAACCCTGTAGCTAACCCTAACCCTAACCCTAACAACTTCACTAACCCTAACCCTGTTTTTACACTTACTCATAACCAATTTTGTAACTCTAACCCGAAAACTGTCTCTACCCCTAACACTAATCCTACCCTAACCTGTCCCTAACACTGAATCTCAGCCAAACCCATACGCTAAACCAAACCGTGTCTTTATCACTAACCCTAAACCTTACACTAAGCTTAACTGTGTCCCTAATTTTAACGGAAACCCTAATCCTAACCAGAACCCTAGCCTGTCTTTAACCATAACCCTAAATGTAAATCGAACCGTAAACCTAACCTTAGCCCTGACCCTAACTCTAACACTAACCGTTAACCTGTCCCTAAACTTAACGCTAAGAGTAACCCTAAATCTAACCATGTTGGTAAAGCGAAGCATGTCTCTAACCGTGACCCTAATTGTGTCATAAACCCTAACCTTAATCCAATCCATAAGCCTGTTCCTACTCTTAAACCTAACTCTGTACCTATCCCTAATCAAACCCTAACACTGACCCTGTTCCTGTCCCTAACGTTAACCCTAAACATATCCTTAATCCTTAACGTTCCCCTCACTCTAATTCTAACCCTAACTCTAATCCTACTTCAGACCTAACCCTGACACTAACATACACCTCAAACCTAGCCCTAATCTTGTTCCTAACCCTATACCTAACTGTAACCTGTCCCTAATCTTAACCTAAACCTTACGTATACCTTGACCCTAACCCTTACAATACCTGTCTCTAACCCTGACCCTAACGTTAAACCTGTCTCTAATCCCAACCCTAACCATAACCATATCCCTATCCTTGTGCCTGACCCTATCCCTACCCTAATCCGAAGGCCACCCTGTCTCTAACACTAACCCTAGCCCTAAACTGAAACCTAACACAAAACTCAACTCCAAACCTAACCTTAACACTGTCTCTAAACCTAACCTTAACCCTAACAGTAAGCCTGTCACTAATACTAACACTATCACACAACCTAATCTGTTTCTAACCATAACGCTAACCTTAACCCTAACTCTGCCTCTAATATTAACCCTAACCCTAACACTGTCGCTAAACCTAACTCTGACCCTTACTGTCTCTCCAACCTTAACTCTAACCCTCACCCTTTCACTAATCCTGTCCCTAACCCTAACCTTAACCATCAGGCAAAACCTAAACTTAACTATAACCCTAACACTGAACTTAACCATGTCCCAAACCCGAATCGTGTCCCTAACCCTAAACCTAATCCTAACCATAACCCTAACCCTAAATCCTAAACCCTAACCCTAACACTAACCCTACCTTAAACCCTAAACCTAACCCTAATCGTATTCCTAAACCCTAACTTTAACCCTAACCCTAACCCTAAACCGTAATCCTAACTCTATCTCAAAACCCTAACCCTAACCCTAAACACTAACCCTAACCCTAATCCTAACCTAACCCTAACCCTAACCCTAATACTGTTGCTAAACCTAACTCTGACCCTTACCGTCTCTCTAACTTTAACTCTAACCCTCACCCTGTAACTAACCCTGTCCCTAAACCTAACCTTAACCATCAGCCAAAACGTAAACTTAACTATAACCCTAACACTAAACATAACCATGTCTCAAACGCGAATCGTGTACCTAACCCTAACCCTAACCTTGACCCTAACCCTAAACCCGAAACTCTAACCCTAATCCTAACACTAAACCTAAACCCTAAATCAAAACCCTAACCCTAACGCTAACCCTAACCCTAAACACTAAACCCTAACCCAAACCTAACCCTAAACCTAACCTTAAACCCTAAACCTAACCCTAACCCTAACCCTAACCCTAACCCTAACCCTAAACCTAAACCTAACACTAACCCTAACCCGAAAACCTAACCCTAACCCTAACCCTAACCCTAAACCCTAAACCCAAACCCTAACCCTAATGCTACCCCTAACCCTAAACCCTAAACCCTAACCCTAAAACTAACGCTAAAACTAACCCTAACCCTAAACCTGACCATGCCTCAAACCTTAATCCTGTACCTAACCTTAACCCTAATGCTAACCCTAACCCTAACCCTAACCCTAACCCTAAACCCTAACCCTAACTCTATCCGAAAACCCTAACCCTAACCCTAAACCCTAACCCTAATCCTAACCCTAACCCTAAACCTAACCTAACCCTAACCCTAACCCTAACACTGTCGCTAAACCTAACTCTGACCCTTACCGTCTCTCTAATTTTAACTCTAACCCTCACCCTGTAACTAACCCTGTCCCTAAACCTAACCTTAACCATCAGCCAAAAACTAAACTTAACCGTAACCCTAACACTAAACCTAAACATGTCTCAAACCCGAATCGTGTACCTAACCCTAACCCTAACCTTAACCCTAACCCTAAACCCGAAATCCTAACCCTAACCCTAAACCTAACCCTAAACCGTAAGCCCTAACTCTAACCCTAACTCTAACCCAAACCCTATCCCTAAACCCTAACCCTAAAATGTAAACACTAACCCTCCCCTATTCCTAACCCTAACCCTAACCCTAACCCTAAACCCTAACCTAACCTGATCCCTAACCCTAACACTGTCGCTAAACCTAACTCTGACCCTTACCGTCTCTCCAACCTTAACTCAAACCCTCACCCTGTCACTAACCCTGTCCCTAAACCTAAACTTAAGCATCAGACAAAACCTAAACTTAATATAACCCTAACAGTAAACCTAACCATGTCCCAAACCCTAATCCTGTCCCTAACCCTAAACCTAATGCTAACCCTAACCCTAACCCTAACCCTAAACCCTAAACCCTAACCTTAACCGTAACCCTAAACATAGACCATAACCCTAACCCTAACACTATCCCTAAAACCAAACCCTAACCTTAACCGTAACCCTAATCCTAACCCTAACCCTACCCCTAAACACTAACCCTAACCCTAACCCTAACCCTAACCCTAACACAAAACCTAACCATGTCTCAAACCCTAATCCTGTACGTAACCCTAATCCTAAACCCTAAACACTAACCCTAACCCTAACCCTAAAGCTAACCCTAACCCTAACCCTAACCTAACACTAACCCTAACCCTAACCTAACCCTAACCCTAACTCTAACACTGTCGCTAAACCTAACTCTGACCCTTACCGTCTCTCTAACTTTAACTCTAACCCTCACCCTGTAACTAACCCTGTCCCTAAACCTAACCTTAACCATCAGCCAAAACCTAAACTTAACCATAACGCTAACAGTAAACCTAAACATGTCTCAAACCCGAATCGTGTACCTAAGCCTAACCCTAAACTTAACACTAACCCTAAACCCGAAACCCTAACCCTAACCCTAATCCTAACCCTTAACCATAAGCCCTACCCCTAACCCTAACCCTAAAGCCTAAACCCTAACTCTAACCCTAACCCTAACCCTAACCCTAATCCTATCCCTAAACCCTAACCCTAAAATGTAAACACTAACCCTCCCCTATTCCTAACCGTAACCGTAACCCTAACCCTAAACCCTAACCTAACCTGATCCCTAACACTAACACTGTCGCTAAACCTAACTCTGACCCTTACCGTCTCTCTAAACTTAACTCTAACCCTCACCCTGTCACTAAACCTGTCCCTAAAACTACACTTAACCATCAGCCAAAACCAAAACCTAACTATAACCCTACACTAACCCTAACCATGTCCCAAACCCTAATCCTGCCCCTAACCCTAACCCTAACCCTAACCATAACCCTAACCCTAAATCCTAAACCCTCAACCTAACCCTAACCCTAAACCCTAACTCTAACCCTAACCCTAACCTAACCCTAACCCTAACCCTAACACTGTCGCTAAACCTAACTCTGACCCTTACCGTCTCTCTATCTTTAACTCTAACCCTCACCCTGTAACTAACGCTGTCCCTAAACCTAACCTTAACCATCAGCCAAAACCTAAACTTAACTATAACCCTAACACTAAACCTAACCATGGCTCAAACCCGAAACGTGTACCTAACCCTAACCCTAACCTTAACCCTAACACTAAACCCGAAACCCTAACACTAACCCTAACCCTAAACCTAAACCCTGAACCCAAACCATAACCCTAACGCTAACCCTAACCCTAAACACTAAACCCTAAACCTAACCCTAACCCTAACACTAACACTAAACCCTAAACCCTAACCCTAACCCTAACCCTAAAGCCTAAACCCTAACCCTAACCCTAACCCTAACCCTATCCCTAAGCCCTAACCCTAAAATCTAAACATTACCCCTCACCTATTCCTAACCCTAACCCTGAACCCTAACCTAACCCGATCCCTAACCCTAACACGGTCGCTAAACGTAACTCTGAACCTTACCGACTCTCTAACCTTAACTCTAACCCTCACCCTGTCACTCAACCTGTCCCTAAAACTAAATTTAACCATCAGCCAAAACCAAAACTTAACTATAACCCTAACACTAAACCTAACCATGTCCCAAACCCTAATCGTGCCCCTAACCCTAACCCTAACCCTAACCCTAACGCTACCCCTAACCCTAAACCGTAAACTCTAACCCTAACCCTAACCCTAACCCTATCCCTAAACCCTAACCCTAACCCAAACCCTAACCCTAAGCCTAACCCTAATCCTAACTCTAACACTCACTTTGTCCCTACGCAATCCCTGCCCCTGTAGCTAAACCTTTTCCTAACCCAAAACCTAAACCTAAACGTATCCCTAGCCCTAACTCTAAATGGAGCCCTGACACTCTTCCCAACTCTGTCCCTAACCCTAATCCTAACACGAACCCTAACCCTAATGCTAACCCAAACCCTAACTCTGTCCTTCAACACTAAACCTAAAACTAACCCTAATTCTAACCGTGTCTCTAAACCTAATCCTAGTTCTAATCCTGTCCCTTACCCTAAACCAAACTCTGTCGGTAACCCTAACGCTAAACCCTAACCCTAACCCTAACCCTAACGCTAAACATAACACTGTCGCTAAACCTAACTCTGACCCTTACCGTCTCTCTAAACTTAAGTCTAACACTCACCCTGTCAGTAAACCTGTCTCTAAACCTAACCTTAACCATCAGCCAAAACCAAAACTTAACTATAAACTGAACACTAAACTTAACCATGTTCCAAACCCGAATCGTTTCCCTAACCCTAACCCTAACCTTAACCCTAACCCTAACCCTATCCCTAAACCCTAACTTTAACTTGAGCGCTGACCCTAACTTTAACCCTAAACCTAACACTGTCCATAACCCTAACCCTAATTTTGTCCCTAACCTTAACGGTAACCCTAAACTTAAACTTAACACTAACCCTGACAGTGTCCCTAACCTTCATCTTGTCTCTAACCATAATCCTGTCCCTAACCTTAACCTTGTCTCTAACTCTAAGACCTTCCCTATGTCAAATGACAACCCCAGTTGTATTCCTCATCCTCATGCGAACCCTAAGCCATCCGTGTGCATACCATGCATACTGTTCTTAATACAAACCCTGTTATCGTAACCCTTTTCCTAAACCGAAATCTGAAAATAACCCTTTTTCTAAACTTCACACAAACCACAAAACTAACCTTCTCCTTAAACTTAACCCTGTAGCTAACCCTAACCCTAACCCTAACAACTTCACTAACCCTAACCCTGTTTTTACACTTACTCATAACCAATTTTGTAACTCTAACCCGAAACCTGTCTCTACCCCTAACACTAATCCTACCCTAACCTGTCCCTAACACTGAATCTCACCCGAACCCATATCCTAAACCAAACCGTGTCTTTACCACTAACCCTAAACCTTACACTAAGCTTAACTGTGTCCCTAATTTTAACGGAAACCCTAATCCTAACCAGAACACTAGCCTGTCTTTAACCATAACCCTAAATGTAAATCGATCTGTAAACCTAACCTTAGCCCTGACCCTAACTCTAACACTAACCGTTAACCTGTCCCTAAACTTAACGCTAAGAATAACCCTAAATCTAACCATGTCGGTAAAGCTAAGCGTATCTCTAACCGTGACCCTAATTGTGTCATAAACCCTAACCCTAATCCGATCCCATAAGCCTGTTCCTACTCTTAAACCTAACTCTGTACCTATCCCTAATCATAACCCTAACACTGATCCTATTCCTGTCCCTAACGTTAACCTTAAACCTATCCTTAATCCTTAACGTTCCCCTAACTCTAATTCTAACCCTAACTCTAATCCTACTTCAGACCTAACCCTGACACTAACATACACCTCAAACCTAGCCCTAATCTTGTTCCTAACCCTATACCTAACTGTAACCTGTCCCTAATCTTAACCTAAACCTTACGTATACTTTGACCCTAACCCTTACCATACCTGTCTCTAACCCTGACCCTAACCTTAAACCTGTCTCTAATCCCAACCCTAACCATAACCATATCCCTATCCCTGTGCCTGACCCTAACCCTACCCTAATCCGAAGGCCACCCTGTCTCTAACACTAACCCTCGCCCTAAACTGAATCCTAACACTAAACTCAACTCCAAACCTAACCCTAACACTGTCTCTAAACCTAACCTTAACCCTAACACTAAGCCTGTCACTAATACTAACACTATCACACAACCTAATCTGTTTCAAACCATAACGCTAACCTTAACCCTAACTCTGCCTCTAATATTAACCCTAACCCTAACACTGTCGCTAAACCTAACTCTGACCCTTACTGTCTCTCTAACCCTAACCTAACCCTAACCCTAACACTAACACTGTCGCTAAACCTAACTCAAAATGTCCCCTGCTTTGTGATCGCAATGCCCCTTGTTATTAATCATAATGACCTTTGTTTCTGATAACAATACCCCCTGATGAGTGATAAAAATGCTCCCTGCTTACTGATCACAATGGCCGTTTTTTCCTGATCACTTTACCCCCTGTTTACACATCACAGTACCCCTTGTTCACTGATCACGATACTCCTTGCCTACTGAACACAATGCCCTTTGCTTCCTGATCACAATATCTCTTGCTTCATGATCACAATTCCCCTGGGTTCCTGATCACAATCCCCCATTCTTACTGATCAGAATTCCCCCTGCTTTGTGATCACAATGCCCCTTGTTCTTAATCATAATGACCACTGTTTCTGATAACAATACCCCTGATCTGTGATTAAAATGCTCCCTGCTTACTGATCACAATGGCCCTTTGTTCCTCATCACAATGACCCCTGCTAACTTTTCAGAATGCCCCCTGTTTACACATCGCAGTACCCGTTGTTCACTGATAAGAATACGCCTTTCTACTGATTACAATACCCTTTGCTTACTGATCACAATACCTCTTACTTCCGGATCACAATCCCCCGTCTATACTGACCAAAATGCCCCCTGCTTTGTGATCACAATGCCCCTTGCTCTTGATCATAATGACCCATGTTTGTGATCACAATACCCCCTGAGTAGTGATTACAATGCACCCTGCTTACTGACTACAGTGCCCCCTGCTTACTTTACAGAATGCCTTCTGTTTACACATTGCGGTACCCTTTGTTCACTGATATCTATAACCCTTTCCTGCTGATTACATTGCCTTTTGCGTCCTGATCACAACACCTCTTGCTTCCTGATCTCAATTCCCCTACTTCCTGATCACAATCCCCCATCCTTACTTATCCCAATACCCCAGTTACTCATCACAATGCCACCTTCTTTGTGATCACAATGCCCATTGTTGACTGATCACAATGCCGCTTGTTCTTGATCATAATGACCCCTGTTTCTGATCACAATGCCCCCTGATTAGTGATTACAATGCCCCCTGTTTAGACATAACAGTACCCCTTGGTCACGGATCACAATACCCCTTGCCTACTGATCACAATGCCCTTTGCTTCCTGATCAAAATGACCCCTGTTTACACATCACAGTACCCCTTGCTCCATGATCACAATACCGCTTCCCTAGTGACCACAGTGCCCTTTGCTTCCTGATCACAATTCCGCTTGCTTCCTGATCACAATTCCCCATTCTTACTGATCACAATACCCCCGTTACTGATCACAATGCCACTTTCTTCCTGATCACAATGCCCCCTGCTTTCTTATCAGAATGCCCCCTATTTACACATCACAATACCCCTTGTTCACTGATCACAATACCCCTTGCCTACTGGTCACAATGCCCTTTGCTTCCTGATCACAATTGCCCTTGCTTCCTGATCACATTTCCCATCGTTAGTGATCACAATGCCCGGTGCTACTGATCACAATGCCCCGTGCTTTGTGATCAAAATGCCCTTTGTTATTAATCATAATGACCTTTGTTTCTGATAACAATACCCCCTGATGAGTGATAAAAATGCTCCCTGCTTACTGATCACAATGGCCGTTTCTTCCTGATCACTTTGCCCCCTGTTTACACATCAAGTTACCCGTTGTTCACTGATCACAATACCCCTTGCCTACTGATCACAATGCCCTATGCTTCCTGATCACAACACCTCTTGCTTCACGATCACGATTCCCTTACTTCCTGATCACAATTCCCCATCATTACTGATCACAATGCCCCCTGCTTTGTGATCACAATGTCCCTTGGTCTTGATCTTAATGACCCTTGTTTGTGATCACAATACCTCCTGATTAGTGATTACAATGCTCCCAACTTACTGGTCAAAATGCCCCTTTGTTCCTGATGACAATGTCCCCCTTTACTGATCACAATGCTTCCTGCTTACTTTTCAGAATGTCCCCTGTTTACACATCACAGTACCCCCTGTTCACCGATCACAATACCCCTTGCCTACGGATCACAATTCCCTTTGCTTCCTGAGCACAATACATCTTGTTTCCTGATCACAATTCCCCTTGCTTCGTGATCACATTCCCCATCCTTAGTGATCACAATGACCCCTGTTACTGATCAAAATGCCCCCTGCTTTGTGATCGCAATGCCCCTTGTTCTTAATCATAATGACAACTGTTTCTGATAACAATACCCCTGATAAGTGATTAAAATGCTCCATGCTTACTGATCACAATGGCCCTTTTTTCCTGATCACAATGTCCCCTGCTTACTTTTCAGAATGCCCCCTGTTTACACATCACAGTACCCCTTGTTCACAGATCACAATAGCCCTTGCCTACTGATCACAATGCCTTTTGCTTCATGATCACAATTCCCCGTGCTTCCTAATCACTATCCCCCATCCTTAGTGATCACAATCCCCCTGTTACTGATCACAAAGCGCCCTGCTTTGTGATTACAATTCCCCTTGTCCTTAATCATAATGACCCGTGTTTTTCATCACAATACCATGTAATTAGTGATTACAACACTCCCTGGTAACTGGTCAAATTGCCACTTTGTTCCAGATCACAATGCCCCCTTTTACTGATCACAA
This sequence comes from Hipposideros larvatus, assembly GCA_031876335.1. Taxonomy (NCBI): domain Eukaryota; kingdom Metazoa; phylum Chordata; class Mammalia; order Chiroptera; family Hipposideridae; genus Hipposideros; species Hipposideros larvatus. The sequence goes on along the minus strand of CM063104.1, from coordinate 2,729,589 downwards.
TGCCCTTTGCTTCCTGATCACAATACCTCTTGCTGCCTGATCACAATTCCCTTTCTTCCTGATCACAATCCCCCATCATTACTCATCACAATACCCTAGTTAGTGGTCACAATGCCCCCTGCTTTATGATCACAATGCCCCTTGTTTATTGATTACAATGCCCCTTTTTCTTGATCATAATGCCCCCTGTTTCTTATCACAATACCCCCTGATTAGTGATTAAAATGCACCCTGCTTACTGATCACAATGCCCCTTTCTTCCTGATCACAATGCCCGCTGCTTACTTTTCAGAATGCCCCCAGTTTACACATCACAGTACCCGTTGTTCTCAGATCACAATACCCCTTCCCTAGTGATCACAATGCCCTTTGCATCCTGATCATAATACCTCAGATTCCTGATCAAAATTCCCCTTGCCTACTGATCACAACGCCTTTTGCTTCCTGAAAACACGAACTATTGCTTCCTGATCACAATTCCCCTTGCTTCCTGATCACAATCCCCCATCCTTACGGATCACAGTGCGCCCTGTTTTGTGATCACAATGCCCCCTGCTGTTGATCATTATGACCCCTATTTGTGGTCACAATACCCCCTGATTAGTGATTACAATGCTCCCTGCATACTGGTCAAAATGCTCCTTTATTCCTGATCACAATGCCCCCTTTTACTGATCACATTGCCCCCTGATTTTTTATCACAATGCCCCTTCTTTACTGATCACAATGCCACTTGTTCTTGATCTTAAGGACCCCTGTTTCTGATCACAATACCCCTGATTAGTGACTACAATATTCCCTGCTTACTGATCACAATGCCCCTTTCTTCCTCATCACAATGTCCCTGCTTACTGATCACAATGCCCCCTGCTTTGTGATCACAATGCTCCTTGCTCTTGATCATAATGACATTTGTTTGTGGTCACAATACCCCTGATGAGTGATTACAATGCTCCCTGCTTACTGGAGAAATGTCCCTTTGTTCTTGATCACAATGCCCCTTTTTACTGATCACAATGCTTCCTCCTTACTTTTCAGAATGTCCCCTGTTACACATCACAGTACCCCTTGTTCACCGATCACAATAGCCCTTGCCTACTGATCACAATGTCTTTTTCTTGATCACAATAACTCTTCCTTCCTGATCACAATTCCCCTTGCTTCCTGATCACAAACCCCCATCATTACTGATCACAATACCCCAGTTAGTGATCACCATGCCACCTGCTTTGTGATCACACTGCCCGTTGTTTACTGATCACAACGCCGCTTGTTCTCGAAAATACTGACCCATGTTTCTGATCACAATACCCCCCGATTAGGGATTACAGTGCTCCCTGCTGCTGATCACAATTCCCATTTCTTCCTGATCACAATGCCCCCTGCTTACTTATCAGATTGCCCCTATTTACACATCACAGTAAACCTATTTCACTGAACACAATACCCCTTGCCTACTGATCACAATGCCCTTTGCTTCATGATCACAATTCCCCTTGCTTTCTGATCACAATTCCCCATCCTTACTTATCACAATACCGCAGTTACTCATCACAATGCCCACTTCTTTGTGATCACAATGCCCCTTGTTTACGGATCACAATGCCGCTTGTTCTTGATCATAATGACCCCTGTTTCTGATCACAATACCCCCTGATTTGTAATTACAATGCCCCCTGTTTACACATCACAGTACCCCTTGGTCACTGATCGCTATACCCCTTGCCTATTAATCACAATGCCCTTTGCTTCCTGATCACAATTCTCATTGCTTCCTGATCACAACCCCCCATACTTAGTGATCACAATGCCCCCTGTTACTGATGACAATGCCCCGGGCTTTGTGATCACACATCCCCTTGTTGTTAATCATAATGACCACTGTTTCTGATCACAATACCCCCTGAGGAGTGATTAACATGCTCCCTGCTTATTGATCAGAATGGCCCTTTCTTCCTGATCAAAATGCCCCCTGTTTACACATCACAGTACCCGTTGTTCAGTGATCACAATTCCCCATCCTTACTGATCACAATGCCCCCTCCTTTGTGATCACAGTGCCCCTTGCTGTTGATGATAATGACCCCTGTTTGTGATCAGAATACCCCAGATTAGTGATTACAATGCTCGTTGCTTACTTGTAATAATGCCCCTTTGTTCCTGATCACAATGCCCCTTTTACTGATCATAATGCCCCCTACTTACTTTTCAGAATGCCCCCTGTTTACACATCACAGTACCCCTTGGTCACTGATCACAATACCCCTTGACTACTGGTCACAATGCCCTTTGCTTCCTGATAACAATATCTCTTGCTTCCTGATCACAATTCCCCTGGGTTCCTGATCACAATCCCCCATCCTTACGTATCACAATACCCCAGTTACTCATCACAATGCCCCCTTCTTTGTGATTAAAATGCCCATTGTTTACTGATCACAATGCCGCTTGTTCTTGATCATAATGACCCCTGTTTCTGATCACAATTCCCCCTGATTAGTGATTACAATGCTCCCTGCTTACTGGTCAAAATGCCCAATTGTTCCTGATCACAATGCCCCCTTTTCTGATCACAATGCATCCTGCATACTTTTCAGAATATCCCCAGTTTACAGAACACAGTACCACTTATTCACCGATCACAATACCCCTTGCCTACTGATGCCAATGCCCTTTGCTTCCTCATCACAATCCCCCATCCTTAAGGATCACTATGCCCCCTGTTACTGATCACAATGCCCCTGCTTTGTGATCACAATGCCCCTTGTTCTTAATCATAATGACCCCTGTTTTTGATCACAATCCCCCCAAATTAGTGATTATAATGCTCGCTGATTACTGGTCAAAATGCCCCTTTGTTCCTGATCACAATGCCCCTTTTACTGATCACAATGCCCACTGCTTACTTTTCAGAATGCCCCCTGTTTACACATCACAGTACCCCTTGTTCACTGATCACAATACCCCTTGCCAAATGATCACAATGCCCTTTGCTTCCTGATCGCAATACCTCTGGCTTACTGATCAAAATTCCCCTTCCTTCCTGATCACAATACCCCCGTTAATGATAACAAAGCGCCTGCTTTGTGATCACAATGCCCGTTCTTTACTGATCACAATGCCGCTTGTTCTTGATCATAATGACCCCTGTTTCTGATCACAATACCCCCTGATTAGTGATTACAATGCTCCCGGCTTACTGGTCAAAATGCCAGTTTGTTCCTGATCACAGTGCCCCATTTTGCTGATCACAATGCTGCCTGCTTAGTTTTCAGAATATCACCTGTTTACACATCACAGTACCCGCTGTTCACTGATTACAATACCCCATGCCTACTGATCAAAATGCCCTTTGCTTCCTGATCACAATACCTCTTCCTTCCTGATCACAATTCCCCAACTTCCAGATCACAATTCCACATCCTAACTGAGCACAATGCCCCCTGCTTTGTGATCACAAAGCCCCTTGCTCTTGATCATAATGACCCTTGTTTGTGATCACAATACCCCCTGATTAGTGATTACAATGCTCCCAGCATACTGTTCACAATGCCCCTTTCTTCCTGATCACAATGACCCCTGCTTACTTATCAGAATACCCACAGTTTACACATCACAGTACCCCTTGTTCACCTATCACTATACCCCTTGCCTACTGATCACAATGCCTTTGCTTCCTGATCACAATCCCTCTTGCTTCCTGATCACAATCTCCCAACTTTACTGATCACAATGCCCACTGCATTGTGATCATAGTGTCCCTTGCTCTTGATCATGAAGACCCCTGTTTCTGATCACAATACCCCTGATTAGTGATTACAATGCTCCCTGCTTACTGATCACAATGACCCTTTCTTCCTGATCACAACGCCCCCTGCTTACTTTTCAGAATGCACCCTGTTTACACATCACAGTACCCGTTGTTCACTGATCACAATACCCCTTGCTTACTGATCACAATGCCCCTTGCTTCCTGATCACAATTCCTCTTGCTTCCTGATCACAAATCCCCTTACTTCCTGATCACAATTCCCCATCTTTACTGATCACAATGCCCCCTGCTTTGTGATCACAATGCCCCTTGCTCTTGATCATAATGACCCTTGTTTGTGGTCACAATGCACCCTGAATAGTAATTACAATGCTCCCTGCTTAATGGTCAAAATGCCCCTTTTCTCCTGATCACAATGCCCCTGCTTACTTATCAGAATGCCCCCTGTTTACACATCACAGTACCCCTTGTTCTCTGATCACAATACCCCTTGCCTACTACTCACAATGCCCTTTGCTTCCTTATCACAATAACTCTTACTTCCTGATCACAATTCCCCTTGCTTCCTGATCACAATTCACCTTTCTTCCTGATCACATTGCCCCCTGCATGCTTATCAGAATGCCCCGTCTTTACACATCACGTTACCCCTTGTTCCCTGATCGCAATACGCCTTGCCTACTGGTCACAATGCCCTTTGCTTCCTGATCAAAATTCCCCTTGCTTCCTTATCACAATCCCCCATCCTTAGTGATCACAATGCCCCCTGTTACTGATCACAATGCCCACTGCTCTGTGATTACAATGCCCTTTGTTCTTAATCATAATGACCGCTGTTAGTGATCACAATACCACCTAATTAGTGATACAATGCTCCCTGGTAACTGGTCAAAATTCCCCTTTTTTCTTTTTCACATTGCCCCCTGTTTACACATCAAAATACTCCTTGTTACCTGATCACAATACCCCTTGCCTAATGATCACAATGCCCTTTGCTTCATGATTACAATTCCCCTTGCTTGCTCACCACAATCCCCATTCTTAGTGATCACAATGCCCCATACTTTGTGATCACAATGCCCCTTGCTCTTGATCATAATGACCCTAGTTTGTGATCACAATATCCCCTGATTAGTGATTAAAATTCTCCCTGCTTGCTGATCCCACTGCCCCTTTCTTGCTGATCACATTGCCCCCTGCTTGCTTATCAGAATGCCCCGTCTTACACATCACGGTACCTGATCACAATACCCCTTGCCTACTGATCACAATGCCCTTTGCTTCCTGATCACAATTCCTCTGACTTCCTGATCACAATTCCCCTAGTTTCCTGATCACAATCCCCCATTCTCACTGATCACAATACACCTCACGGCGGCTTTGTCCACTCAGGGAAATGCACGTCCTTGGCACCGCAGACCAAGGACTCAAGGAAAACCGTCTGTCTCCCTGCAAGTGTGCATTGAGTCACCCACTCTGTCTGTTGCTGGACCAAGGACCAAGGGATGTATCACATGACCCACCGTAACGAAGGCCCCTGTCTTCGCTGCTGTGCCCCTCATTCGCAATCTCCCCCCAATGCACGGTAATCCTCCATCCTACCTAGGAATCCCATCACACAGGGGAAAAGAGCCGGACCAAAACAGCAGACTCAACTATGGAGAAAAACACCAACACCCCTGTGAGTCGTGTGAGACCTCTGACTGCAGGAAAGAAGACCTCTATGGGAAAAGCTCAGAGGCACAGGACCCACGCACAGAGAGTACCTGCTACTACAACTTGTCGCCCCAAGGAGGAAATCTGGGTGAGGCTCCGAGCACCATCACACTGCTGGGACCCTGGCGGCATGCATTTAGTCACCACCGTGATTGCCACCGACAGGGCACCGTCTCCTCACAGGACACCAGTCCCCGGCACGACCACACTCCAATGTGTAAGCTTCCACCTCAACACAGCCTCGGTGTGACTGTCTCAGTGTGTTTCCCAGGGTGAGTGGCCATCCCATGGCTGTCAAGCTCTGGGACTTGGATGCTATGCTCCTCCTCCCATTCCTTCTCCCTGTTTCTCCTTCTGTCATTTTGTCTGCGGGTCTCTCTCACTCCCTGTGTGTCTCACTCTGTTGCCTCTTCAGTGGCCTTCTTTTATTGGCTCTTACCTCAGTTGTTCAGAGGATTTGATGTGTCAGGGGAAGTTGGAGACCCCCTCTCCTGTGGCGAGACCTAGGCCAGGTTTATTTGTACCAGAAGAGGTTGTAGGTGTTGTGCTATTGCGGGGGCACAGAGCCTCATTGATCCATTCATAGGGGCTGGTTTAGGTCTCCCTTCCCTTCTGCATTAGGTGGGGAATGGGACAACTTGGTCACCCTTAAAGAACTAGGGTCTTCTTTCCCTTGTATGTCTGGTAGGCATGGTGGACCATTCCTCAACCAAGAGGGTCTTGGGTCCCTGGCGAGCTGCTGGGCAAGCTGAAGGCCTGGGTAAACTTTTCTATCAGGAGGCCCTTGTGACCATAGCTTTCATGGGCGGGATACTTCCTCTTCCAAGAAAGCCACCGGTTTGAGGCGTTGTGCACAACAAACAGGGTCCTGGGTTCACTCCCTCTGCAAGAAGGGCCAGGAGTCTCAAGTGCCACTCACAGTCTGGCAGCTAGGGAGCGGGTGGCAAATCACCATCCTTTTGCCAGTAGTGCCTAGTGTCCATGTTGTCCCACTTGCATGAGCTCTGAGCATTGGTCTCCCACCTTTGGCAGGGAAACTTGTGATATGCACACTGCTGATGGGTGGCCAAGGTCTCCACCCTCTGTCAGGATGTTCTGGGTTCCTGACAACCCACTCAAGCTGTTTCTCCTTTCTGAAGCAGAAAGGGCAAGGGCTGCATTGTTCCAGTCAAGCTAGGTGGCGGACCAATTACCTCCTCTCCAACAATGTGTCTGGGAACCATAATTTGCATTCAGGAGGGGTCTTTTTTTCCTATCAGTTGAGGCTAGGATCCTATGGCCTTGCTTTCTAGACCATCATAAATACGTTTCCCATTGCCTAGAGAGTCTGGGGACACCAGGCTATGCTGACTTTCAAACTTCAGGTCCAACTGTCTGTCAGGCAGGGTCATACATTGCATGCGACCTGCTCAAATGGAAATGGGGGCCGTGTTCCTTCCAACCAGCAGAATGGCCTGCGGACCTTCATGCCCTGACAGTGTCCCATCCTACTTCCAAGGCTGCCTTAGCACCTGGTGGCCTCTTATGTTATCAGGACCATGAAACAAATCCTCTCATTGAGCATTTCATCATCAAAATAATAATTGAAAGTTGTGTCACCTAGAAAAAAACCTGGCGTCGCAGAATGAACAAAAGAAACCCAAAAAATAATACATATGCTTCCCACAACAGTCACTCCGTATCGAAAGACACACAGAGACTGAACGTGAAGGCATGGCAAAAGATACGTTTTACCAATGGAAATGGGGAAAGAAAAAGCTGGGGAAACAATACTCAGATAACATAGACTTTAAAACAAAAGCTATAACAAGTGACAAAAAGTACATGTCATATTGATAAAAGCATCAATCCAACCAGAGGATGGGACTCTTCTAATCATACACATGGCACACGTAGGACCTACTAACACTGAAAGCAAACATGGAGAGTCATAAATGAAGACATTGAGAGTCACAGTAGGGGATGATGACATGCAAATACATCATCCAGACAGAAAATCAACCAAGAAACAATGGAATTAAAGGACTTAAATTGATATTTGTAGACCATCTCACCCCTTATCTGAACAATATACATTCCTTTCAAGGGCACACGGGACATTTTCCACAATAGGTCACATGTTTGACCGTGAAACATATCTCCATAGATACAAGAAGACTGAAATGGTACCAAGCATCTTCTCTGGTATCTACCTAGAAATCAATTGCAAGAAAATAATGGGAAAACACACAAAGGCATGGGATCTAAGCAACATGCTACTCAATCGGTCAGGAATGTCATCAAGGAAGAAATGAAAAAATACCTTGAGGCTAAAGTAAGTGAAAACACAATGTTCCCAAATGTATGCACACAGTGAGAGAAGTCCTAAGAAGCAATTTTAGAGCAATAGAGGCCTACCACCAGAAAGAAGAAAATTCTCTAATAAACAGTCTATTCTTACAACTGAGGGACCTTGAAAAAGAAGACTGAGCAAACCCTCTACCATCCTCCCCCTCCCCACCAACACTCACATAAACACACACACACACACACACGCACGCACGCACACACACACACACACACAAGCAATGAGAGGGTGGACGACAGTCAGTGTGAGATCAGCGTGATTCTCTAACCTGGCCTGGTCTGCCCTTGGCCTTCCTGTGTTATATTATTGACCTCTGAAACAACGGCCAGAAGAATGTTGCGTGAGACCTAAATCAGAGTCTAAAACATGGGTAAAGTTTCACCATTTCGGCTTTCCTGAGGCCAGTGCCTGAGGCCGCTAGGCCGCAGCATGGAAACATGGTACTATTTCCAGCATCTCCATCACAGTGAGCTGGGAAAGGGCTTCATTATGATGTGGTTGCCTGGTTACCAGGGTTCCAAGTTCTTTTAAGCTTTATGACCAGGAAGTGAGATCACAGACTGGGGTCTCCTCTGTGAACTTCGTCCTCATACAAAAACTCCCCAAAGTCCCTCTGGGTTAGGGATTGCTCACCCTACCTCACAAAACAAGGCCACGCCCAGTTACACTAACACTGACCATGCCACAGTTTCAGGACAACCTGTGTGCAGCCGCGGCCATGGCTTTGAGTACCCAGAGCTTGGTTCAGAGCTGGCTTGCGCTCCTCACCAGTGATGTGACTCTGAGCAGCATGTGCTGTCAGGGCCTCTGCAGTTTTCCCATGTGCATAGTACAGGTCGTTCTAGCATCTCCACCTCAAAATGTCATCACATTATGAACACGTGTAGTGCCTAGAAACCCTGGGCTGTGGTCACATGTTGTCGGGTGCAGACCTGACCGATGACGTTTGTGCTGAACAGAGGTCAGAACACAGCCAACGGCCTGCGTCTGATCTGGCACCTAGGGACGCACATTGGTTTCCTGCCTCTATCTCAAGAGGGCTGTAATGAAATCCATTTCCAACACAGTCCCCTCTGGCACTGAACTTTCGAGGGACTCCATTATGTTGAGACTTGGGGCCAAGCACCTATCTCGGCCTGCGTGTGGGGCGGCCCCTCCATGGCTCCCAGGGTGCCTGCTTCCATGTCACACATCTCTGCGTGAGCCCCGCCTTTTGAGAATTGGCATTGTTTGGGACCCTTTTCTAAGGAATAGAGAAAAGAAAATGTTGGGGCGTCATTTCCAGACTGAGTAATAGAAAGTTTATGACGCTGCCGGCTCCCTCTTTCTCTCTTTCTCTGTCTCTCTGTGTCTCTCAGTGACTTGTTTTCTATTCCTAGATCACTGTCTCTGTATGCGATGCTGTGTCTGTCTCACACTCGGTCTCTTCATGCTTCTGGTTCTCTCTTTCAGTGTGGTGTGTGTGCGTGTCTGAGAGTGTGTGTCTGTGGGTGTGTGTGTTTCTTTATCTGTATGTCTCTCGCACTGTCTACCTGTCGTGCATCTCTCTTCATATCGCACTCCTTCTCTGTCTATCTCTTCAATTTCTTCCCTTTGTCCTTCTCTCATTCAGTCTGTCTCCCTCTGCCTCGGTCTTGCTTTCTCTCGCCATCTGTCACTATCACGCTCAGCACAATGGGTTTGGCGAGGTGATGTATAGGAAAATATCATGTGAGTGTGGGGGTCCTGTTCATAGCGTGGGAAAAGTGGACGGCAGTGTGTAGAAGGGTGGCATTGGTGTGGGCCCGATGAACCCTGATGGTGCTTTTGGCATCCCGTGACTATGGCCGGTCACACTGGCAAGCAGATCGGGTCAGAGCCAGTGACAAGGCACCTGTTGGTGCAGGTCCCGGGGCCAGGGCCGATATGCCCATGCCTGGAATCCCAGGGTTCTGACAGTCCCCAAGCCTCAGTTGCCCCGAACAAGGGACTGCAGATTAGCCAGTTGTGTGTGTGTGGAGGCAAGCCATCCAGGGCCTGGAGAGATCCTGCAGGCCAGCACTAGCAGTACTGTGTGACCGCCAGGGGAGCATCAGTGGCCGGCGGTGCCCCTGACATGGCCAATGAAGAAGGCTCACTGCAAGCCTGGAATGGCCACTGCTCATGCCAGCATCTTCCGGATCAGCGGTTGGGGAAACGGCGAAACGTGTAGCATGGGCTGATGAGGTTTGCAGAGAGTGCTCTCTGGCACACACGCTAAGTGAGAGCACCCAGCATGGTGACACACACATAACAGGCCGGCCGGACCGGGTCCCCTTGGGCAAACAATGTCAAGTCCCTGTGCCTATGGGAATCCCACCCTGAATTAGATGATGTCGTCTGATCCCGGAACGTAAGCATGATTGGGTCTGGTTAGTACTTGCATGAGGACCTGTTTGAATACCAAGTCCTACAGGCTTTTGCCTTCCCCTACTGTTGCCGCCATCCCACGCTTTGCTCCGTTTCAATACCTCCTGCCTGTTGCCGCTCTTCCGCCGCTCAACCCGCTGCTGGTCCCCAAGCTATCGGCGAACTCGCCGCCCTGCCCTACAGCCTCACAACCCCAACCACATGTCGACGCCCGCTGGCTGGTGCTCCTTCAGCTCTCGCCCTGCTCCTGCCCACAAGCCAGCAGCTCCCAGCCATTTGCGGCAACCACCGCCACCCGCAATGCCCAGGCCCAGGGCTTTCCACTACCCATGTCTCCACCTTCGCTGCATCACTTCACGCCGGCTTTCTCCAGTCAGGGCAATGCACGTCCTTGGTACCGCAGACCAAGGACTCAAGGAAAACCGTCTGTCTCCCTGCAAGTGTGCATTGAGTCACCCACTCTGTCTGTCGCTCGACCCAGGACCAAGGGATGTATCACATGACTCACCATAACGAAGGCCCCTGTCTTCTCTGCTGTGCCCCTCGTTTGCAATCTCCCCCAATGCACGGTAGTCCTCCATCCTACCTAGGACTCCCATCACACGGGGGAAAAGAGCTAGAAAAAAACAGCAGACTCAACTATGGAGAAAAGCACCAACACCCCTGTGATTCATGTGAGGCCTCTGACTGCAGGAAAGAAGACCTCTATGGGAACAGCTCAGAGGCACGTGACCCACGCACAGAAAGTACCTGCTAGTACAACTTGTCACCCCAAGGCGGAAATCTGGGTGAGGCTCCGAGCACCATCGCACTGCTGGGACCCTGGCAGCATGCACTTAGTCACCACCGTGATTGCCACCGACAGGGCACCGTCTCCTCACAGGACCCCAGTACCCGCGACGACCACACTCCAATGTGTAAGATTCCACCTCAACACAGCCTCGGTGTGACTGTCTCAGTGTGTTTCCCAGGGTGAGCGGCCATGCCATGGCTGTCAAGCTCTAGGTCTTGAATGCTATGCTCCCCCTCACGTTCCTTCTCACTGTGTCTCCTTCTGTCATTTTGTCTTTGGTCTCTCTCGCTCCCTGTGTGTCTCTCTCTGTTGCCACTTCAGTGGCCTTCTTTTATTGGCTCTTAGCTCAGTTGTTCAGAGGATTTGATGTGTCAGGGGAAGTTGGAGTCCCCCTCTCTTGTGATGAGACCTAGGCCAGGTTTATTTGTACCAGAAGAGGTTGTAGGAATTGTGCTATTGCGGGGGCACAGAGCCTCATTGATCCACTCATAGGGGCTTGTTTTGGTCTCCCTTCACTTCTGCATTAGGTGGGGAATGGGTCAACTTGGTCACCCTAAATGAACTGGAGTCTTCTTGCCCTTGTATGTCTGGTAGGCATGGTGGACCATTCCTCATCCACGAGGGTCTTGGGTCCCTGGCGAGCTGCTGGGCGAGCTGAAGGCATGGGTAAACTTTTCTATCAGGAGGCCCTTGTGACCATAGCTTTCATGGGCGGGATACTTCCTCTTCCAAGAAAGCCACCGGTTTGAGGCATTGTGCACAACAAACAGGGTCCTGGGTTCACTCCCTCTGCAACAAGGGCCAGGAGTCTCAAGTGCCACTCACAGTCTGGCAGCGAGGGGGAAGGTGGCAAGTCACCATCCGTTTGCCATTAGGGCCTGGTGTCCCTGTTGCCCCACTTGCACGAGCTGTGGGGCATCCGTCTCCCGCCTTTGGCAGGGAAACTTGTGATTTGCACGCTGCTGGTGGGTGGCCAAGGTCTCCACCCTCTGTCAGGATGTCTGGGTTCCTGACAACCCACTCAAGCTGTTTCTACTTTCTGAGACAGAAAGGGCAAGGGCTGCATTGTTCCAGTCAAGCTAGGTGGCGGACCAATTACCTCCTCTCCAACAATGTGTCTGGGAACCATAATTTGCATTCAGGAGGGGTCTTTTTTTCCTATCAGTTGAGGCTAGGATCCTATGGCCTTGCTTTCTAGACCATCATAAATACGTTTCCCATTGCCTAGAGAGTCTGGGGACACCAGGCTATGCTGACTTTCAAACTTCAGGTCCAACTGTCTGTCAGGCAGGGTCATACATTGCATGCGACCTGCTCAAATGGAAATGGGGGCCGTGTTCCTTCCAACCAGCAGAATGGCCTGCGGACCTTCATGCCCTGACAGTGTCCCATCCTACTTCCAAGGCTGCCTTAGCACCTGGTGGCCTCTTATGTTATCAGCACCATGAAACAAATCCTCTCATTGAGCATTTCATCATCAAAATAATAATTGAAAGTTGTGTCACCTAGAAAAAAACCTGACGTCGCAGAATGAACAAAATAAACCCAAAAAATAATACATATGCTTCCCACAACAGTCACTCCGTATCGAAAGACACACAGAGACTGAACGTGAAGGCATGGCAAAAGATACGTTTTACCAATGGAAATGGGGAAAGAAAAAGCTGGGGAAACAATACTCAGATAACATAGACTTTAAAACAAAAACTATAACAAGTGACAAAAATTACATGTCATATTGATAAAAGCATCAATCCAACCAGAGGATGGGACTCTTCTAATCATACACATGGCACACGTAGGACCTACTAACACTGAAAGCAAACATGGTGAGTCATAAATGAAGACATTGAGAGTCACAGTAGGGGATGATGACATGCAAATACATCATCCAGACAGAAAATCAACCAAGAAACAATGGAATTAAAGGACTTAAATTGATATTTGTAGACCATCTCACCCCTTATCTGAACAATATACATTCCTTTCAAGGGCACACGGGACATTTTCCACAATAGGTCACATGTTTGACCGTGAAACATATCTCCATAGATACAAGAAGACTGAAATGGTACCAAGCATCTTCTCTGGTATCTACCTAGAAATCAATTGCAAGAAAATAATGGGAAAACACACAAAGGCATGGGATCTAAGCAACATGCTACTCAATCGGTCAGGAATGTCATCAAGGAAGAAATGAAAAAATACCTTGAGGCTAAAGTAAGTGAAAACACAATGTTCCCAAATGTATGCACACAGTGAGAGAAGTCCTAAGAAGCAATTTTAGAGCAATAGAGGCCTACCACCAGAAAGAAGAAAATTCTCTAATAAACAGTCTATTCTTACAACTGAGGGACCTTGAAAAAGAAGACTGAGCAAACCCTCTATCATCCTCCCCCTCCCCACCAACACTCACATAAACACACACACACACACACACACGCACGCACGCGCACACACACACACACACACAAGCAATGAGAGGTCGGACGACAGTCAGTGTGAGATCAGCGTGATTCTCTAACCTGGCCTGGTCTGCCCTTGGCCTTCCTGTGTTATATTATTGACCTCTGAAACAACGGCCAGAAGAATGTTGCGTGAGACCTAAATCAGAGTCTAAAACATGGGTAAAGTTTCACCATTTCGGCTTTCCTGAGGCCAGTGCCTGAGGCCGCTAGGCCGCAGCATGGAAACATGGTACTATTTCCAGCATCTCCATCACAGTGAGCTGGGAAAGGGCTTCATTATGATGTGGTTGCCTGGTTACCAGGGTTCCAAGTTCTTTTAAGCTTTATGACCAGGAAGTGAGATCACAGACTGGGGTCTCCTCTGTGAACTTCGTCCTCATACAAAAACTCCCGAAAGTCCCTCTGGGTTAGGGATTTCTCGCCCTACCTCACAAAACAAGGCCACGCCCAGTTACACTAACACTGACCATGCCACAGTTTCAGGACAACCTGTGTGCAGCCGCGGCCATGGCTTTGAGTACCCAGAGCTTGGTTCAGAGCTGGCTTGCGCTCCTCACCAGTGATGTGACTCTGAGCAGCATGTGCTGTCAGGGCCTCCGCAGTTTTCCCATGTGCATAGTACAGGTCGTTCTAGCATCTCCACCTCAAAATGTCATCACATTATGAACACGTGTAGTGCCTAGAAACCCTGGGCTGTGGTCACATGTTGTGGGGTGCAGACCTGACCGATGACGTTTGTGCTGAACAGAGGTCAGAACACAGCCAACGGGCTGCGTCTGATCTGACAGCTAGGGATGCACATTGGTTTCCTACCTCTATCTCAAGAGGGCTGTAATGAAATCCATTTCCAACACAGTCCCCTCTGGCACTGAACTTTCGAGGGACTCCATTATGTTGAGACTTGGGGCCAAGCACCTATCTCGGCCTGCGTGTGGGGCGGCCCCTCCATGGCTCCCAGTGTGCCTGCCTCCATGTCACACATCTCTGCGTGAGCCCCGCCTTTTAAGAATTCGTATTGTTTGGGACCCTTTTCTAAGGAATAGAGAAAAGAAAATGATGGGGCGTCACTTCCAGACTGAGAAATGGAAAGTTTATGATGCTGCCATCTCCCTCTTTCTCTCTTTCTCTGTCTCTCTGTGTCTCTCAGAGACTTGTTTTCTATTTTTATATCACTGTCTCTGTATGCGATGCTGTGTCTGTCTCACTCTCTGTCTCTTCATGCTTCTGGTTCTCTCTTTCAGTGTGGTGTGTGTTCGTGTCTGAGTGTGTGTCTGTGGGTGTGTGTGTCTTTATCTGTATGTCTCTCGCACTGTCTCCCTGTCGTGCATCTCTCTTCATATCGCACTCCTTCTCTCTCTATCTCTTCAATTTCTTCCCTTTGTCCTTCTCTCATTCAGTCTGTCTCCCTCTGCCTCGGTCTTGCTTTCTTTCTAGCCATCTGTGATTATCACGCTCAGCACAATGGGTTTGGAGAGGGGATGTATAGGAAAATATGATGTGAGTGTGTGGGGTGCTGTTCATAGCGTGGGAAAAGTGGATGGCAGTGTATAGAAGGGTGGCATTGGTGTGGGCCCGATGAACCCTGATGGTGCTTTTGGCATCCCGTGAAAATGGCCGGTCACACCGGCCAGCAGTTTGCGTCAGAGCCAGTGACAAGGCACCTGTTGGTGCAGGTCCCGGGGCCAGGGCCGATATGCCCATGCCTGGAATCCCAGGGTACTGACAGTCCCCAAGCCTCAGTTGCCCAGAACAAGGGACTGCAGATTAGCCAGTTGTGTGTGTGGAGGCAAGCCATCCAGGGCCTGGAGAGTTCCTGCAGGCCAGCACTAGCAGTACTGTGTGACTGCCAGGGGAGCATCAGTGGCTGGCGGTGCCCCTGACATTGCGAATGAAGAAGGCTCACTGCAAGCCTGGAACGGCCACTGTTCACGCCAGCAGCTTCCGGATGTGCGGTTGGGGAAACGGCGAAATGTGCAGCATGGGCTGATGAGGTTGGCGGAGAGTGCTCTCTGGCACACACGCTAAGTGAGAGCACCCAGCATGGTGACACACACATAACAGGCCGGCCGGACCGGGTCCCCTTGGGCAAACAATGTCAAGTCCCTGTGCCTATGGGAATCCCACCCTGAATTAGATGATGTCGTCTGATCCCGGAACATAAGCATGATCGGGTCTGGTTAGTACATGCATGAGGACCTGTTGGAACACCACGTCCTACAGGCTTTTCCCTTCCCCTACTGTTGCCGCCACCCCACGATGGGCTCCGTTTCAATACCTCCTGCCTGTTGCCGCTCTGCCGCCGCTCAACCCGCTGCTGGTCCCCAGGCTATCGGCGAACTCGCCGCCCTGCCCTACAGCCTCACAACCCCAACCACATGTCGAGGCCCGCTGGCTGGTGCTCCTTCAGCTCTCGCCCTGCTGCTGCCCACAAGCTAGCAGCTCCTAGCCATTTGCAGCAACCACTGCCACCCGCAATGCCCAGGCCCAGGGCTTTCCACTACGCATGTCTCCACCTTCCCTGCATCACCTCACGGTGGCTTTCTCCAGTCAGGGCAATGCACGTCCTTGTCACCGCAGACCAAGGACTCAAGGAAAACTGTCTGTCTCCCTGCAAGTGTGCATTGAGTCACCCACTCTGTCTGTCGCACGACCCAGGACCAAGGGATGTATCACATGACCCACCATAACGAAGGCCCCTGTCTTCGCTGCTGTGCCCCTCGTTCGCAATCTCCCCCAATGCACGGTAATCCTCCATCCTACTTAGGACTCCCATCACACAGGGGAGAAGAGCCGGAACAAAACAGCAGACTCAACTATGGAGAAAAGCACCAACACCCCTGTGAGTTGTGTGAGGCCTCTGACTGCAGGAAAGAAGACTTCTATTGGAGAAGCTCATAGGCACGTGACACACGCACAGGGAGTACCTGCTACTACAACTTGTCGCCCCAAGGCGGAAATCTGGGTGAGGCTCCGAGCACCATCGCACTGCTGGGACCCTGGCGGCATGCACTTAGTCACCACCGTGATTGCCACCGACAGGGCACCGTCTCCTCACAGGACCCCAGTCCCCGGCACGACCACACTCCATTGTGTAAGCTTCCATCTCAACACAGCCTCGGTGTGACTGTCTCAGTGTGTTTCCCAGGGTGAGCGGCCATCCCATGGCTGTCAATCTCTGGGTCTTGGATGCTATGCTCCCCCTCCCATTCCTTCTCCCTGTGTCTCCTTCTGTCATTTAGTCTGCGGGTCTCTTTCGCTCCCTGTGTGTCTCTCTCTGTTGCCCCTTCAGTGGCCTTCTTTTATTGGCTCTTTGCTCAGTTGTTCAGAGGATTTGATGTGTCAGGGGAAGTTAGAGTCCCCCTGTCCTGTGGCGAGACCTAGGCCAGGTTTATTTATACCAGAAGAGGTTGTAGGTGTTGTGCTATTGTGGGGGCACAGAGCCTCATTGATCCACTCATAGGGGCTGGTTTTGGTCTCCCATCACTTCTGCATTAGGTGGGGAATGGGTCAACTTGGTCACGCTAAATGAACTGGGGTCTTCTTGCCCTTGTATGTCTGGTAGGCATGGTGGACCATTCCTCATCCAGGACGGTCTTGGGTCCCTGGCGAGCTGCTGGGTGAGCTGAAGGCCTGGGTAAACTTTTCTATCAGGAGGCCCTTGTGACCATAGCTTTCATGGGCGGGATACTTCCTCTTCCAAGAGCCACCGGTTTGAGGCGTTGTGCACAACAAACAGGGTCCTGGGTTCACTCCCTCTGCAAGAAGGGCCAGGAGTCACAAGTGCCACTCACAGTCTGGCAGCGAGGGAGAGGGTGGCAAATCATCATCCTTTTGCCAGTAGGGTCTGGTGTAACTGTTGCCCCACTTGCACGAGCTGTGGGGCATCGGTCTACCGCCTTTGGCAGGGAAACTTGTGATATGCAAGCTGCTGATGTATGGCCAAGGTCTCCACCCTCTTTCAGGATGTTCTGGGTTCCTGACAACCCACTCAAGCTGTTTCTCCTTTCTCACACAGAAATGGCTAGGGCCGCATTGTTGCATTCAAGCCAGGTTGCGGCCCGATTACCTCCTCTCCAACAATGTTTCTGGGAACCATAATTTGCATTCAGGCAGGGTCTTTTTTTCCTACCAGTTGAGGCTAGGGTCCTGTGGCCTTGTTTACTAGACCATCATAAATACATTTCCCATTGCCTAGAGAGTCTGGAGACACTGGGCTATGCTGACTTTCAAACTTCAGGTCCTACTGTCTGTCAGGCAGGGTCATACATTGCATGCGACCTGCTCAAATGGAAATGGGGGCCGTGTTCCTTCCAACCAGCAGAATGGCCTGCGGAACTTCATGCCCTGACAGTGTCCCATCCTACTTCCAAAGCAGCCTTAGCACCTGGTGGCCTCTCATGTTATTAGGACCATGCAACAAGTCCTCTCATTGAGCATTTTATCATCAAAATAATGATTGAAAGTTGTGTTACCTAGAAAAAAACCTGGCGTCGCAGAATGGAGAAAAGAAACCAAAAAAAATAATACATATGCTTCCCACAACAGTCACTCCATATCGAAAGACACACAGAGACTGAAAGTGAAGGGATGGAAAAAATACGTTTTACCAAAGGAAATGGGGAAATAAAAAGCTGGGGAAACAATACTCAGATAACATAGACTTTAAAACAAAAGCTATAACAAGTCACAAAAAGTACATGTCATATTGATAAAACCATCAATCCAACAAGAGGATGGGACTCTTCTAATCATATACATGGCACACGTAGGACCTACTAACACTGAAGGCAAACATGGTGAGTCATAAATGAAGACATTGTGAATCATAGTAGGGGATGATGACATGCAAATACATCATCCAGACAGAAAATCAACCAAGAAACAATGGAATTAAAGGACTTAAATTGATATTTGTAGACCATCTCACACCTTATCCGAACAATATACATTCCTTTCAAGGGCACACGGGACATTTTCCACAATAGGTCACATGTTAGACCATCAAACATGTCTCCATAGATACAAGAAGACTGAAATGGTACCAAGCATCTTCTCTGGTATCTAACTAGAAATCAATTGCAAGAAAATCATGGGAAAACAAACAAAGACATGGGATCTAAGCAACATGCTACTCAATGGGTCAGCAATGTCATCAAGGAAGAAATGAAAAAATACCTTGAGGCTAAAGTAAGTGAAAACACAATGTTCCCAAATGTATGCACACAGTGAAAGCAGTCCTAAGAAGCAATTTCAGAGCAACAGAGGCCTACCTCCAGAAAGAAGAAAATTCTCTAAGAAACAGTCTATTCTTACAACTGAGGGACCTTGAAAAGGAAGACTGAGCAAACCCTCTACCATCCCCCCTCCCCACCAACACTCACATAAACACACACACACACACACACACACACACACACACACACACACAAGGAATGAGAGGTCGGACGACAGTCAGTGTGAGATCAGCGTGGTTGTCTATCCTGGCCTGGTCTGCCCTTCGCCTTCCTGTGTTATATTATTGACCTCTGAAACAACGGCCAGAAGAAAGTTGTGTGAGACCTAAATCAGAGTCTAAAACATGGGTGAAGTTTCACCATTTCGGCTTTACTTACGCCAGTTCCTGAGGCCGCTAGGCCGCAGCATGGAAACATGGTACTATTTCCAGCATCTCCATCACAGTGAGCTGGGAAAGGGCTTCATTATGATGTGGTTGCCTGGTTACCAGGGTTCCAAGTTCCTTTAAGATTTATGACCAGGAAGTGAGATCAGAGACTGGGGTCTTCTCTGTGAAATTCTTCCTCATACAAAAACTTCCCAAAGTCCTAATCTTAACCTAAATCTTACCTGTACCTTGACCCTAACACTAACCATACCTGTCTCTAACACTGACTCTAACTTTAAAACTCTTTCTAACCCTAACCCTAACCATAAACATATCCCTATCCCTGTGCCTGACCCTATCCCTTCCCTATTCCGAGGCCATCCTAACTCTAACACTAACCCTACCCCTAAATTGAAACCTAAAACTAAACTCAACTCCAAACCTAACCCTAACACTGTCCCTAAACCTAACCCTAACCCTAACACTAAGCCTGTCACTAACACTAACACTATCACTCAACCTAATCTGTTTCTAACGCTAACCTTAACCCTAAATCTGCCTCTAATATTAACCTTAACCCTAACACTGTCGCTAAACCTAACTCTGACCCTTACCGTCTCTCCAACCTTAACGCTAACCCTCACCCTGTCAATAACCCTGTCCCTAAACCCAAATTTAAGCATCAGACAAAACCTAAACTTAACTATAAACCTAACACTAAACCTAACCATGTCCCAAACCCTAATCTTGTCCCTAACCCTAACCCTAACCCTAACCCTAAACACTAACCCTAACCCTAATCCTAACCTAACCCTAAACCCTAACCCTAACCCTAACCCTAACCGTAAACCCTAAACCTTAACCCTATCCCTAACCCTAACGCTAACCCTAACCCTAACCCTAAACCTAAACCCTAACCCTAACCATAACGCTAACCCTAACCCAAACCCTAACCTTAACCCTGACGCTAATCCTAACTCTAACACACACTTTTTCCCTAAACTATCCCTGCCCCTGTAGCTAAACCTTTTCCTAACCCAAAACCTAAACCTAAACGTATCCCTAGCCCTAACTCTAAATGGAGCCCTGACACTCTTCCAAACTCTGTCCCTAACCCTAATCCTAACACGAACCCTAACCCTAATGCTAACCCAAACCCTAACTCTGTCCTTCAACACTAAACCTAAAACTAACCCTAATTATAACCGTGTCTCTAAACCTAATCCTAGTTCTAATCCTGTCCCTTACCCTAAAGCAAACTCTGTCGTTAACCCTAACCCTACACCTAACTTCATCCTGATTATAAACCTAACCCTAATGTCACCTTGGAGCTGCCGATTGGAATGCTCCTGTGCACTGAGGCTTTGACGTCATAAGGAAGTGTCTACGAATGCTAAGACCCGAGGGAATGATCTCAGTACAACTTCCTTATCCGGTGGTCTCGGAATGCTGAGTCCATCCGGGGGATCATACGTACATGTGAAAGCAAAACTTGTGTTTGATCACAATTAGTTTTGGCGAAGCAGCTGCCAGACAAATAGAATCAACTCCCTGTGTATAGATATTCAAATTGACTTCTTTGTGGCACTTGTAAAGAAAAGCTATGCGCCCACAGTACTAAGGCTTGGGCCTCAGAGATGAGAACACTGGCCCACAGAAACTCTATTTTTGGCTCTGGAGTTTCTTAACTCTTCGCCATCTAACTGTAGTTCCCCAGCCGATGTTACATGAGACGTGATACCCTAACACTAACCCTAACCGTGTCCTCCATTCTAACCCAACGCTTAACACTAAACGTAACCCTGAAATGGTCCCTAACATGAACCCTACCCTTAGCCATGTTCCGAACCGTAACACTGACTCTGCCCTCAACCCTAGCTATGCTCCTAACCCTAACCCTAGCATATCCTAACCTGAACCCAAACCCTACCCTGATCCTACGGCCCGCCCTGACACTGTCCTGAACACTAACCTGACCCTAATCATAACCCTGTCCTTAACCCTAACTGTAACCCTAACTCTGTCCCTAAGCTTAACCCTAAACCTAACACACTATGTTCCTAACCCTAACTCTGCCCCGAACCCTAAAACAAACCCTAAACCAAACCCTAACCCTAAAAATTATTCCTAACCCTAACACTACCCTTAACTCTGTTTTGAACCCTAATTTAAATATAACCGTGCCTCTAATCCTAACCGTAAGTCTAACCTTGTTTCTAACCCTACCCCTAAACCTATCCCTAACCTTAATGTTAACCTTAAATTGATCGCTGACCCTAACGTTAACCCTAAACCTAACACTGTCCATAAACCTAACCCTAATTTTGTCCCTAACCCTAAGGGTAACCCTAAACTTAAACTTAACACTAACCCTGACAGTGTCCCTAACCTTAATCTTGTCTCTAACCCTAATGCTGTCCCTAACCTTAACCTTGTCTCTAACACTAAGATCTCCCCTATGTCAAATGAAAACCCCAATTGTATTCCTCACCCTCATGCGAACCGTAAGCCATCCGTGTGCCTACCATGCATACTCTTCTTAATCCAAATCCTGTTATTGTAACCCTTTTCCTAAACCAAACTCTGAAAATAACCCTTTTTCTAAACATCACACAAACCCCAAACCTAACCATCTCCCTAAACCTAATCCTGTAGCTAACCCTAACCCTAACCCTAACAACTACACTAACCCTAACCCTGTTTTTACACTTACTCATAACCAATTTTGTAACTCTAACCTGAAACCTGTCTCTACCCCTAACACTAATCCTACCCTAACCTGTCCCTAACACTGAATCTCACCCGAACCCATACCCTAAACCAAACCGTGTCTTTATCACTAACCCTAACCTTACACTAACCTTAACTGTGTCCCTCATTTTAACGGAAACCCTAATCCTAACCAGAATACTATCTTGACTTTAACCATAACCCTAAATGTAAATCGAACCAGAAACCTAACCCTAGCCCTGACCCTAACTCTAACACTAACCGTTAACCTGTCCCTAAACTTAACGCTCACAGTAACCCTAAAGCTAACCATGTCGGTAAAGCTAAGTGTAACTCTAACCGTGACCCTAATTGTGTCATAAACCCTAACCCTAATAATCTATTAGCCTGTTCGTACTCTTCAACCTAACTCTGTACCTATCCCTAATCATAACCCTAACATTGACCCTATTCCTGTCCCTAACGTTAACCCTAAACCTATCCTTAATCCTAACTGTTCCCCTAAATCTAATGCTAACCCTAACTCTAATCCTACTTCAAACCTAACCCTGACACTAACATACACCTCAACCCTAGCCTTATATTGTTCCTAACCCTAAACCTAACTGTAACCTGTCCCTAATCTTAACCTAAATGTTACCTATACCTTGACCCTAACCCTAACCATACCTGTCTCTAACCCTGACCCTAACTTTAAACCTGTTTCTAATCCCAACCATAACCATAACCATATCCCTATCCCTGTGCCTGACCCTATCACTACCCTAAACCGAAGGCCACCCTGTCTCTAACACTAACCCTAGCCCTAAACTGAAACCTAACACTAAACTCAACTCCAAACCTAACCCTAACACTGTCCCTAACCCTAACGCTAACACTAACACTAAGCCTGTCACTAATACTAACACTATCACTCAACCTAATCTGTTTCTAACCATAACGCTAACCTTAACCTTAACGCTGACTCTAATATTAACCCTAACCCTAACACTGTCGCTAAACCTAAGTCTGACCCTTACTGTTTCTCTAACCTTAACTCTAACCCTCACCCTGTCAGTAACCCTGTCCCTAAATCTAAACTTAAGCATCAGACAAAACCTAAACTTATCTATAACCCTAACACTAAACCTAACCATGTCCCAAACCCTAATCCTGCCCCTAACCTTAATCCTAAACCTAACCCAAACCCTAACCCTAACCCTAATCCTAACTGTAACACTCACTGTGTCCCTACCCTATCCTTGCCCCTGTAGCTAACCCTTATCCTAACCCAAAACCTAAATCTAAACGTATCCCTAGACCTAACTCTAAATGGAGCCCTAACACTCTTCCCAACTCTGTACCTAACCGTAATCCTAACACGAACCCTAACCCTAACGCTAACCTGAACCCTAACTCTGCCTCTAATATTAACCCTAACACTAACACTGTCGCTAAACCTAACTCTGACCCTTACCGTCTCTCCAACCTTACTCTAACCCTCACCCTGTCACTAACCCTGTCCCTAAACCTAACCTTAACCATCAGCCAAAAACTGAACTTAACCATAACCCTAACACTAAACCTAAACATGTCTCAAACCCGAATCGTGTACCTAACCCTAACCCTAAACTTAACCCTAACCCTAAACCCGAAACCCTAACACTAACCCTAATCCTACCCCTAAACCGTAAGCCCTAACCCTATCCCTAACCCTAAAGCCTAAACCCTAACTCTAACCCTAACCCTAACCCTAACCCTAACCCTATCCCTAAAACCTAACCCTAACCCTAACCGTAACCCTAACCCTAACCCTAACCCTACCTCTAAACACTAACCCTAACCCTAACCCTAACCCTAACACTAACACGAAACCTAACCATGTCTCAAACCCTAATCCTGTACCTAACCCTAATCCTAAACCCTAAACACTAACCCTAACCCTAACCCTAAACCTAACCCTAACCCTAACCCTAACCTAACCCTAACCCTAACATTAACACTGTCGCTAAACCTAACTCTGACCCTTACCGTCTCTCTAACTTTAACTCTAACCCTCACCCTGTAACTAACCCTGTCCCTAAACCTAACCTTAACCATCAGCCAAAACCTAAACTTAACCATAACCCTAACACTAAAAAGTATTCCTAACCCTAACACTACCCTTAACTCTATTTTGAACCCTAATATAAAAATAACCATGCCTCTAATCCTAACCGTAAGTCTAACCTTGTTTCTAACCCTACCCCTAGACCTAGCCCTAACCTTAATGTTAACCTTAACTTGAGCGCTGACCCTAACTTTAACCCTAAACCTAACACTGTCCATAACCCTAAACCTAATTTTGTCCCTAACCCTAACTGTAACCATAAACTTAAACTTAACACTAACCCTGACAATGTCCCTAAACTTCATCTTGTCTCTAACCCTAATCCTGTCCCTAACCTTAACCTTGTCTCTAACTCTAAGACCTCCCCTATGTCAAATGAAAACCCCAATTGTATTCCTCACCCTCATGCGAACCCTAAGCCATCTGTGTGCCTACCATGCATACGGTTCTTAATCCAAACCCTGTTATCGTAACCCTTTTCCTAAACCGAAATCTGAAAATAACCCTTTTTCTAAACTTCACACAAACTCCAAAACTAACCTTCTCCCTAAACTTAACCCTGTAGCTAACCCTAACCCTAACCCTAACAACTTCACTAACCCTAACCCTGTTTTTACACTTACTCATAACCAATTTTGTAACTCTAACCCGAAACCTGTCTCTACCCCTAACACTAATCCTACCCTAACCTGTCCCTAACACTGAATCTCAGCCAAACCCATACGCTAAACCAAACCGTGTCTTTATCACTAACCCTAAACCTTACACTAAGCTTAACTGTGTCCCTAATTTTAACGGAAACCCTAATCCTAACCAGAACCCTAGCCTGTCTTTAACCATAACCCTAAATGTAAATCGAACCGTAAACCTAACCTTAGCCCTGACCCTAACTCTAACACTAACCGTTAACCTGTCCCTAAACTTAACGCTAAGAGTAACCCTAAATCTAACCATGTCGGTAAAGCGAAGCGTATCTCTAACCGTGACCCTAATTGTGTCATAAACCCTAACCTTAATCCAATCCATAAGCCTGTTCCTACTCTTAAACCTAACTCTGTACCTATCCCTAATCAAACCCTAACACTGACCCTGTTCCTGTCCCTAACGTTAACCCTAAACATATCCTTAATCCTTAACGTTCCCCTCACTCTAATTCTAACCCTAACTCTAATCCTACTTCAGACCTAACCCTGACACTAACATACACCTCAAACCTAGCCCTAATCTTGTTCCTAACCCTATACCTAACTGTAACATGTCCCTAATCTTAACCTAAACCTTACGTATACCTTGACCCTAACCCTTACAATACCTGTCTCTAACCCTGACCCTAACGTTAAACCTGTCTCTAATCCCAACCCTAACCATAACCATATCCCTATCCTTGTGCCTGACCCTATCCCTACCCTAATCCGAAGGCCACCCTGTCTCTAACACTAACCCTAGCCCTAAACTGAAACCTAACACAAAACTCAACTCCAAACCTAACCTTAACACTGTCTCTAAACCTAACCTTAAACCTAACAGTAAGCCTGTCACTAATACTAACACTATCACTCAACCTAATCTGTTTCTAACCATAACGCTAACCTTAACCCTAACTCTGCCTCTAATATTAACCCTAACCCTAACACTGTCGCTAAACCTAACTCTGACCCTTACTGTCTCTCTAACCTTAACTCTAACCCTCACCCTTTCACTAATCCTGTCCCTAACCCTAACCTTAACCATCAGGCAAAACCTAAACTTAACTATAACCCTAACACTGAACTTAACCATGTCCCAAACCCGAATCGTGTCCCTAACCCTAAACCTAATCCTAACCATAACCCTAACCCTAAATCCTAAACCCTAACCCTAACACTAACCCTACCTTAAACCCTAAACCTAACCCTAAACGTATCCCTAAACCCTAACTTTAACCCTAACCCTAACCCTAAACCCTAATCCTAACGCTATCTCAAAACCCTAACCCTAACCCTAAACACTAACTCTAACCCTAATCCTAACCTAACCCTATCCCTAACCCTAATACTGTTGCTAAACCTAACTCTGACCCTTACCGTCTCTCTAACTTTAACTCTAACCCTCACCCTGTAACTAACCCTGTCCCTAAACCTAACCTTAACCATCAGCCAAAACCTAAACTTAACTATAACCCTAACACTAAACATAACCATGTCTCAAACGCGAATCGTGTACCTAACCCTAACCCTAACCTTGACTCTAACCCTAAACCCGAAACTCTAACCCTAATCCTAACACTAAACCTAAACCCTAAATCAAAACCCTAACCCTAACGCTAACCCTAACCCTAAACACTAAACCCTAACCCAAACCTAACCCTAAACCTAACCTTAAACCCTAAACCTAACCCTAACCCTAACCCTAACCCTAACCCTAAACCTAAACCTAACACTAACCCTAACCCGAAAACCTAACCCTAACCCTAACCCTAACCCTAAACCCTAAACCCAAACCCTAACCCTAATGCTACCCCTAACCCTAAACCCTAAACCCTAACCCTAAAACTAACGCTAAAACTAACCCTAACCCTAAACCTGACCATGCCTCAAACCTTAATCCTGTACCTAACCTTAACCCTAATGCTAACCCTAACCCTAACCCTAACCCTAACCCTAAACCCTAACCCTAACTCTATCCGAAAACCCTAACCCTAACCCTAAACCCTAACCCTAATCCTAACCCTAACCCTAAACCTAACCTAACCCTAACCCTAACCCTAACACTGTCGCTAAACCTAACTCTGACCCTTACCGTCTCTCTAATTTTAACTCTAACCCTCACCCTGTAACTAACCCTGTCCCTAAACCTAACCTTAACCATCAGCCAAAAACTAAACTTAACCGTAACCCTAACACTAAACCTAAACATGTCTCAAACCCGAATCGTGTACCTAAACCTAACCCTAACCTTAACCCTAACCCTAAACCTGAAATCCTAACCCTAACCCTAAACCTAACCCTAAACCGTAAGCCCCAACCCTAACCCTAACCTTAAAGCCTAAACCCTAACTCTAACACTAACCCTAACACTAACCCTAACCCTATCCCTAAAACCTAACCCTAACCCTAACCGTAACTCTAACCCTAACCCTAACCCTACCCCTAAACACTAACCATAACCCTAACCCTAACACAAAACCTAACCATGTCTCAAACCCTAATCCTGTACCTAACCCTAATCCTAAACCCTAAACACTAACCCTAACCCTAACCCTAAACCTAACCCTAATGCTAACCCTAACCTAACCCTAACCCTAACCCTAACACTGTCGCTAAACCTAACTCTGACCCTTACCGTCTCTCTAACTTTAACTCTAACCCTCACCCTGTAACTAACCCTGTCCCTAAACCTAACCTTAACCATCAGCCAAAAACTAAACTTAACCGTAACCCTAACACTAAACCTAAACATGTCTCAAACCCGAATCGTGTACCTAACCCTAACCCTAACCTTAACCCTAACCCTAAACCCGAAACCCTAACCCTAACCCTAATCCTAACTCTAAACCGTAAGCCCTAACCCTAACCCTAACCCTAAAGCCTAAACCCTAACTCTAACCCTAACCCTAACCCTAACCCTAACCCTATCCCTAAAACCTAACCCTAACCCTAACCGTAACCCTAACCCTAACCCTAACCCTACCTCTAAACACTAACCCTAACCCTAACCCTAACCCTAACACTAACACAAAACCTAACCATGTCTCAAACCCTAATCCTGTACCTAACCCTAATCCTAAACCCTAAACACTAACCCTAACCCTAACCCTAAACCTAACCCTAACCCTAATCCTAACCTAACCCTAACCCTAACCCTAACACCTTCGCTAAACCTAACTCTGACCCTTACCGTCTCTCTAACTTTAACTCTAACCCTCACCCTGTAACTAACCCTGTCCCTAAACCTAACCATAACCATCAGCCAAAACCTAAACTTAACCATAACCCTAACACTAAAAAGTATTCCTAACCCTAACACTACCCTTAACTCTATTTTGAACCCTAATATAAAAATAACCATGCCTCTAATCCTAACCGTAAGTCTAACCTTGTTTCTAACCCTACCCCTAGACCTAGCCCTAACCTTAATGTTAACCTTAACTTGAGCGCTGACCCTAACTTTAACCCTAAACCTAACACTGTCCATAACCCTAAACCTAATTTTGTCCCTAACCCTAACTGTGACCCTAAACTTAAACTTAACACTAACCCTGACAGTGTCC
This sequence comes from Hipposideros larvatus, assembly GCA_031876335.1. Classification (NCBI taxonomy): domain Eukaryota; kingdom Metazoa; phylum Chordata; class Mammalia; order Chiroptera; family Hipposideridae; genus Hipposideros; species Hipposideros larvatus. The sequence goes on along the minus strand of CM063104.1, from coordinate 2,701,435 downwards.
CTAAACTTCATCTTGTCTCTAACCATAATCCTGTCCCTAACCTTAACCTTGTCTCTAACTCTAAGACCTCCCCTATGTCAAATGAAAACCCCAATTGTATTCCTCACCCTCATGCGAACCCTAAGCCATCTGTGTGCCTACCATGCATACGGTTCTTAATCCAAACCCTGTTATCGTAACCCTTTTCCTAAACCGAAATCTGAAAATAACCCTTTTTCTAAACTTCACACAAACTCCAAAACTAACCTTCTCCCTAAACTTAACCCTGTAGCTAACCCTAACCCTAACCCTAACAACTTCACTAACCCTAACCCTGTTTTTACACTTACTCATAACCAATTTTGTAACTCTAACCCGAAACCTGTCTCTACCCCTAACACTAATCCTACCCTAACCTGTCCCTAACACTGAATCTCAGCCAAACCCATACGCTAAACCAAACCGTGTCTTTATCACTAACCCTAAACCTTACACTAAGCTTAACTGTGTCCCTAATTTTAACGGAAACCCTAATCCTAACCAGAACCCTAGCCTGTCTTTAACCATAACCCTAAATGTAAATCGAACCGTAAACCTAACCTTAGCCCTGACCCTAACTCTAACACTAACCGTTAACCTGTCCCTAAACTTAACGCTAAGAGTAACCCTAAATCTAACCATGTCGGTAAAGCGAAGCGTATCTCTAACCATGACCCTAATTGTGTCATAAACCCTAACCTTAATCCAATCCATAAGCCTGTTCCTACTCTTAAACCTAACTCTGTACCTATCCCTAATCAAACCCTAACACTGACCCTGTTCCTGTCCCTAACGTTAACCCTAAACATATCCTTAATCCTTAACGTTCCCCTCACTCTAATTCTAACCCTAACTCTAATCCTACTTCAGACCTAACCCTGACACTAACATACACCTCAAACCTAGCCCTAATCTTGTTCCTAACCCTAAACCTAACTGTAACCTGTCCCTAATCTTAACCTAAACCTTACGTATACCTTGACCTTAACCCTTACAATATCTGTCTCTAACCCTGACCCTAACCTTAAACCTGTCTCTAATCCCAACCCTAACCATAACCATATCCCTATCCCTGTGTCTGACCCTATCCCTACCCTAATCCGAAGGCCACCCTGTCTCTAACACTAACCCTAGCCCTAAACTGAAACCTAACACAAAACTCAACTCCAAACCTAACCTTAACACTGTCTCTAAACCTAACCTTAACCCTAACAGTAAGCCTGTCACTAATACTAACACTATCACACAACCTAATCTGTTTCTAACCATAACGCTAACCTTAACCCTAACTCTGCCTCTAATATTAACCCTAACCCTAACACTGTCGCTAAACCTAACTCTGACCCTTAAAGTCTCTCTAACCTTAACTCTAACCCTCACCCTTTCACTAATCCTGTCCCTAACCCTAACCTTAACCATCAGGCAAAACCTAAACTTAACTATAACCCTAACACTGAACTTAACCATGTCCCAAACCCGAATCGTGTCCCTAACCCTAAACCTAATCCTAACCATAACCCTAACCCTAAATCCTAAACCCTAACCCTAACACTAACCCTACCTTAAACCCTAAACCTAACCCTAAACGTATCCCTAAACCCTAACTTTAACCCTAACCCTAACCCTAAACCCTAATCCTAAAGCTATCTCAAAACCCTAACCCTAACCCTAAACACTAACCCTAACCCTAATCCTAACCTAACCCTAACCCTAACCCTAATACTGTCGCTAAACCTAACTCTGACACTTACCGTCTCTCTAACTTTAACTCTAACCCTCACCCTGTAACTAACCCTGTCCCTAAACCTAACCTTAACCATCAGCCAAAACCTAAACTTAACTATAACCCTAACACTAAACATAACCATGTCTCAAACGCGAATCGTGTACCTAACCCTAAACCTAACCTTGACCCTAACCCTAAACCCGAAACCCTAACCCTAATCCTAACACTAAACCTAAACCCTAAATCAAAACCCTAACCCTAACGCTAACCCTAACCCTAAACACTAAACCCTAACCCAAACCTAACCCTAAAACTAACCTTAAACCCTAAACCTAACCCTCACCCTAATCCTAAAGCCTAAACCCTAACCCTAACACTAACCCTAACCCTATCCGTAAACCCTAACCCTAAAATCTAAACACTAACCCTCACCTATTCCTAACCCTAACCCTAACCCTAACCATAAACACTAACCAAATCCGATCCCTAACCCTAACACTGTCGCTAAACCTAAATCTGACCCTTACCGTCTCTCTAACTTTAACTTTAACCCTCACCCTGTCACTAAACCTGTCACTAAAACTAAACTTAACCATCAGCCAAAACCAAAACTTAACTATAACCCTAACACTAAACCTAACCATGTCCCAAACCCTAATCGTGCCCCTAACCCTAACCCTAACCCTAAACCCTAACACTAACCCTATCCCTAACCCTAAACCCTAAACCTTAACCCTAACGCTAACCCTAACCCTCAACCCTAAACCCTAAACCCTAACCCTAACCCTAACCCTAACCCAAAACCCTAACCCTAACCCAAACCCTAACCTTAACTCTAACCCTAATCCTAACTCTAACACTCACTGTGTCCCTACCCTATCCCTGCTCCTGTAGCTAAACCTTTTCCTAACCCAAAACCTAAATCTAAACGTATCCCTAGCCCTAACTCTAAATGGAGCCCTAACACTCTTCCCAACTCTGTCCCTAACCCTAATCCTAACATGAACCCTAACCCTAACGCTAACCCAAGCCCTAACTCTGTCCTTCAACACTAAACCTAAAACTAACCCTAATTCTAACCGTGTCTCTAAACCTAATCCTAGTTCTAATCCTGTCCCTTACCCTAAAGCAAACTCTGTCGGTAACCCCAACCCTAAACCTAACTTCATCCTGTTTATAAACCTATCCCTAATGTCACCGTGGAGCTGCCGATTCTAATGCTCCTGTGCACTGAGCCTTTAACGTCATAAGGAAGTGTCTCCGAATGCTAAGACCCGAAGGAATGATCTCAGTACAACTTCCTTATCCGGTGGTCTCGGAATGCTGAGTCCATCCGGGGGATCATACGTACATGTGAAAGCAAAACTTGTGTTTGATCACAATGAGTTTTGGCGAAGCAGCTGCCAGACAAATAGAATCAACTCCCTGTGTATAGATATTGAAATTGACTTCTTGGTGGCAGTTGTAAAGAAAAGCTATGCGCCCACAGTATTAAGGCTTGGGCATCAGTCATGAGAACACTGGCCCACAGAAACTCTATTTTTGGCTCTGGAGTTTCTTAACTCTTCGCCATCTAACTGTAGTTCCCCAGCCGATGTCACATGAGATGTGATACCCTAACACTAACCCTAACCGTGTCCTCCATTCTAACCCAACCCTTAACACTAAACGTAACCCTGAAACTGTCCCTAACAAGAACCCTAACCTTAGCCATGTTCCTAACCGTAACACTAACTCTGCCCTCAACCCTAGCTATGCCCCTAACCCTAACCCTACCATATCCTAACCTGAACCCAAACCCTACCCTAATCCTACAGCAAACCTTGGCCTGCCCTGACACTGTACTGAAGACTAACCCTGACCCTAATCATAACCCTGTCCTTAACCCTAAATGTAACCCTAACTCTGTCCCTAAGCTTAACCCTAAACCTAACTCTAACTATGTTCCTAACCCTCACTCTGCTCCGAACCCTAAAACAAACCCTAAACCAAACCCTAACCCTAAAAAGTATTCCTAACCCTAACACTAACCTTAACTCTGTTTTGAACCCTAATTTAAAAATAACCGTGCCTCTCATCCTAACCGTAAGTCTAATCTTGTTTCTAACCCTACCCCTAAACCTATCCCTAACCTTAATGTTAACCTTAACTTGAGCGCTGACCCTAACTTTAACCCTAAACCTAACACTGTCCATAAGCCTAACCCTAATTTTGTCCCTAACCCTAACTGTAACCCTAAACTTAAACTTAACACTAACCCTGACAGTGTCCCTAAACTTAATCTTGTCTCTAACCCTAATGCTGTCCGTAACCTTAACCTTGTCTCTAACACTAAGTCCTCCCCTATGTCAAATGAAAACCCCAATTGTATTCCTCACACTCATGCGAACCCTACGCCATCCGTGTGCCTACAATGCATACTCTTCTTAATCCAAACCCTGTTATTGTAAACCTTTTCCTAAACCGAACTCTGAAAATAACCCTTTTTCTAAACTTCACACAAACCCCAATCCTAACCATCTCCCTAAACCTAACCCTGTAGCTAACCCTAACCCTAACAACTTCACTAACCCTAACCCTGTTTTGACACTCATAACCAATTTTGTAACTCTAACCCGAAACCTGTCTCTACCCCTAACACTAATCCTACCCTAACCTGTCCCTAACACTGAATCTCCCCCGAACCCATACCCTAAACCAAACCGTGTCTTTATCACTAATCATAAACCTTACACTAACCTTAACTGTGTCCCTAATTTTAACGGAAATCCTAATCCGAACCAGAACACTAGCTTGTCTTTAACCATAACCCTCAATGTAAATCGAACCCTAAACCTAACCTTAGCCCTGACCCTAACTCTAACACTAACCGTTAACCTGTCCCTAAACTTAACACTCACAGTAACCCTAAAGCTAACCATGTCGGTAAAGCTAAGCATAACTCTAACCGTGACCCTAATTGTGTCATAAACCCTAACCCTAATCCAATCCATAAGCCTGTTCCTACTCTTAAACCTAACACTGTACCTATCCCTAATCAAACCCTAACACTGACCCTGTTCCTGTCCCTAACGTTAACCCTAAACCTATCCTTAATCCTAACCGTTCCCCTAACTCTAATTCGAACCCTAACTCTAATCCTACTTCAGACCTAACCCTGACACTAACATACACCTCAACCCTAGCCCTAATCTTGTTCCTAACCCTAAACCTAACTGTAACCTGTCCATAATCTTCACCTAAATCTTACCTATAACTTGACCCTAAGCCTGACCATACCTGTCTCTAACCCCGACCCTAACTTTAAACCTGTTTCTAATCCCAACCCTAACCATAACCATATCCCTATCCCTGTGCCTGACCCTATCCCTACCCTAATCCGAAGGCCACCCTGCCTCTAACACTAACCCTAGCCCTAAACTGGAACCTAACACAAAACTCAACTCCAAACCCAACCCTGACACTGTCTCTAAACCTAGCCTTCACCCTAACAGTAAGCCTGTCACTAATACTAACACTATCACACAACCTAATCTGTTTCTAACCATAACGCTAACCTTAACCCTAACTCTGCTCTAATATTAACCCTAACCCTAACACTGTCGCTAAACCTAACTCTGACCATTACTGTTTCTCTAACCTTAACTCTAACCCTCACCCTGTCACTAATCCTGTCCCTAACCCTAACCTTAACCATCAGCAGAACCTAAACTTAACTACAACCCTAACACTGAACTTAACCATGTCCCAAACCCGAATCGTGTCCCTAACCCTAAACCTAACCCTAACCATAACCCTATGCCTAAATCCTAAACCCTAACCCTAACCCTAACCTTACCTTAAACCCTAACCCTAACCCTAAACCTATCCCTAAACCCTAACCCTAACCTAACCCTAACCCTAACCCTGACACTGTCACTAAACCTAACTCTGACCCTTACCATCTCTCTAACCTTAATTCTAACCCTCACCCTGTCATTAACCATGTCACTAAACCTAATCTTAACCATCAGCCAAAACCTAAACTTCACTATAACCCTAACACTATACTTAACCATGTCCCAAACCCGAATCGTGTCCCTAACCCTATCCCTAACCCTAACCCTAAACCTGAAACCCTAACCCTAACCCTAACCCTAACACTAAGCCTGTCACTAATACTAACACTATCACTCAACCTAATCTGTTTCTAACCATAACGCTAACCTTAACCCTAACTCTGCCTCTAATATTAACCCTAACCCTAACACTGTCGCTAAACCTAACTCTGACCCTTAAGGTCTCTCCACCCTTAACTCTAACCCTCACCCTGTCAATAAACCTGTCCCTAAACCTAAACTTAAGCATCAGACAAAACCTAAACTTAACTATAACCCTAACACTAAACCTAAACATGTCCCAAACCCTAATCCTGTCCCTAACCCTAACCCTAACCCTAACCCTAAACCGGAAACCCTAAACCCTAACCCTAATCCTAACCCTAACCCTAACGCTAACCCTAACCCTAACATTAAACCCTAACCCTAACCATAACCCTAACCCTAACCCAAACCCTAAACTTAACCCTAACCCTAATCCTAACTCTAACACTCACTGTGTCCCTAAACTATCCCTGCCCCTGTAGCTAAACCTTTTCCTAACCCAAAACCTAAACCTAAACGTATCCCTAGCCCTAACTCTAAATGGAGCCCTAACACTCTTCCCAACTCTGTCCCTAACCCTAATCCTAACACGAACCCTAACCCTAATGCTAACCCAAACCCTAACTCTGTCCTTCAACACTAAACCTAAAACTAACCCGAATTCTAACCGTGTCTCTAAACCTAATCCTAGTTCTAATCCTGTCCCTTACCCTAAAGCAAACTCTGTCGGTAACCCTAACCCTAAACCTAACTTCATCCTGTTTATAAACCTAACCCTAATGTCACCGTGGAGCTGCCGATTCTAATGCTCCTGTGCACTGAGCCTTTCACGTCATAAGGAAGTGTCTCGAATGCTAAGACCCGAGGGAATGATGTCAGTACAACTTCCTTATCCGGTGGTCTCGGAATGCTGAGTCCATCCGGGGGATCATACGTACATGTGAAAGCAAAACTTGTGTTTGATCACAATGAGTTTTGGCGAAGCAGCTGCCAGACAAATAGAATCAACTCCCTGTGTATAGATATTCAAATTGGCTTCTTTGTGGCAGTTGTAAAGAAAAGCTATTCACCCACAGTATTGAGGCTTGGGCCTCAGAGATGAGAACACTGGCCCACAGAAACTCTATTTTTGGCTCTGGTGTTTCTTAACTCTTCGCCGTGTAACTGAAGTTCCCCAGCCGATGTCACATGTGGCATGATACCCTAACACTAACATTAAACGTGTCCTCCATTCTAACCCAACCCTTAACACTAAATGTAACCCTGAAACTGTCCCTCACATGAACCCTAACCTTAGCCATGTTCCTAACCATAACACTGACTCTGTCCTCAACCCTAGATATGCCCCTAACCCTAACCCTAACCCTAACCCTAACCCTAACCCTCACCCTGTCACTAACCCTGTCCCTAAACCTAAACTTAAGCATCAGACAAAACCTAAACTTAATATAACCCTAACAGTAAACCTAACCATGTCCCAAACCCTAATCCTGTCCCTAACCCTAAAACTAATGCTAACCCTAACCCTAACCCTAACCCTAAACACTAAACCCTAAGCTTAACCCTAACCCTAAACCTAAACGGTAACCCTAACCCTAACCCTATCCCTAAAACTTAACCCTAACCCTAACCCTAACCCTAACCCTAACCTAACCCTAACCCTAACCCTAACACTGTCGCTAAACCTAACTCTGACCCTTACCGTCTCTCTATCTTTAACTCTAACCCTCACCCTGTAACTAACCCTGTCCCTAAACCTAACCTTAACCATCAGCCAAAACCTAAACTTAACTATAACCCTAACACTAAACCTAACCATGTCTCAAACCCGAAACGTGTACCTAACCCTAACCCTAACCTTAACCCTAACACTAAACCCGAAACCCTAACACTAACCCTAACCCTAAACCTAAACCCTAAACCCAAACCCTAACCCTAACGCTAACCCTAACCATAAACACTAAACCCTAAACCTAACCCTAACCCTAACCCTAACACTAAACCCTAAACCCTAACTTTAACCATAACCCTAAACCTAAACCGTAACCCTAAACCTAACCCTATCCCTAAAACCTAACCCTAACCCTAACCCTAACCCTAACCCTAACTCTAACCCTAACCCTAACCCTAACCCTATCCCTAAAGCCTAACCCTAAAATGTAAACACTAACCCTCCCCTATTCCTAACCCTAACCCTAACCCTAAACCTAAACCCTAACCTAACCTGATCCCTAACCCTAACACTGTCGCTAAACCTAACTCTGACCCTTACCGTCTCTCCAACCTTAACTCTAACCCTCACCCTGTCACTAACCCTGTCCCTAAACCTAAACTTAAGCATCAGACAAAACCTAAACTTAATATAACCCTAACAGTAAACCTAACCATATCCCAAACCATAATCCTGTCCCTAACCCTAAACCTAATGCTAACGTAACCCTAAACCTAACCCTAAACCCTAAACCCTAACCTTAACCCTAAACCTAAACCTAAACCGTAACCCTAACCCTAACCCTATCCCTAAAACCTAACCCTAACCCTAACCCTAACCCTAACCCTAACCTAACCCTAACCCTAAGGCTAACACTGTCGCTAAACCTAACTCTAACACTAACCCTAACCCTAAACCCTAAACCCTAACCTTAACCCTTTCCCTAAACCCTAACCCTAAAATGTAAACACTAACCCTCCCCTATTCCCAACCCTAACCCTAACCCTAACCCTAAACCCTAACCTAACCTGATCCCTAACACTAACACTGTCGCTAAACCTAACTCTGACCCTTACCGTCTCTCTAAACTTAACTCTAACCCTCACCCTGTCACTAAACCTGTCCCTAAAACTAACCTTAACCATCAGCCAAAACCAAAACTTAACTATAACCCTACACTAAACCTAACCATTTCCCAAATCCTAATCCTGCCCCTAACCCTAACCCTAACCCTATCCATAACCCTAACCCTAAATCCTAAACCCTAACCCTAACCCTAACCCTAAACCCTAACTCTAACCCTAACCCTAACCTAACCCTAACCCTAACCCTAACACTGTCGCTAAACCTAACTCTGACCCTTACCGTCTCTCTATCTTTAACTGTAACCCTCACCCTGTAACTAACCCTGTCCCTAAACCTAACCTTAACCATCACCCAAAACCTAAACTTAACTATAACCCTAAAACTAAACCTAACCATGTCTCAAACCCGAAACGTGTACCTAACCCTAACCCTAACCTTAACCCTAACACTAAACCCGAAACCCTAACACTAACCCTAACCCTAAACCTAAACCCTAAACCCTAACTCTAACCCTAACCGTAAAGCCTAAACCCTAACTCTAAACCTAACCCTAACCCTAAACCCTAAACCCTAACCTTAACCCTAACCCTAAACCTAAACCGTAACCCTAACCCTAACCCTATCCCTAAAACCTAACCCTAACCCTAAACCTAAACCTAACCCTAACTCTAACCCTAACCCTAACCCTAACCCTATCCCTAAACCGTAACCCTAAAATGTAAACACTAACCCTCCCTATTCCTAACCCTAACCCTAAGGCTAACCCTAAACCCTAACCTAACCTGATCCCTAACCCTAACACTGTCGCTAAACCTAACTCTGACCCTTACCGTCTCTCCAACCTTAACTCTAACCCTCACCCTGTCACTAACCCTGTCCCTAAACCTAAACTTAAGCATCAGACAAAACCTAAATTTAATATAACCCTAACAGTAAACCTAACCATGTCCCAAACCCTAATCCTGCCCCTAACCCTAACCCTAACCCTAACCATAACCCTAACCCTAAATCCTAAACCCTAACCCTAACCCTAACCCTAAACCCTAACTCTAACCCTAACCCTAACCTAACCGTAACCCTATCCCTAACACTGTCGCTAAACCTAACTCTGACCCTTACCATCTCTCTAACCTTAATTCTAACCCTCACCCTGTCACTAATCATGTCCCTAACCCTAACCTTAACCATCAGCCAAAACCTAAACTTAACTACAACCCTAACACTGAACTTTACCATGTCCCAAACCCGAATCGTGTCCCTAACCCTAAACCTAACCCTAACCGTAACCCTAACCCTAAATCCTAAACCCTAACCCTAACCCTAACCTTACCTTAAACCCTAACCCTAACCCTAAACCTATCCCTAAACCCTAACCCTAACCTAACCCTAACCCTAACCCTAACACTGTCACTAAACCTAACTCTGACCCTTACCATCTCTCTAACCTTAATTCTAACCCTCACCCTGTCATTAACCCTGTCACTAAACCTAATCTTAACCATCAGCCAAACCCTAAACTTCACTATAACCCTAACACTAAACCTAACCATGTCCCAAACCCGAATCGTGTCCCTAACCCTAACCGTAACCCTAACCCGAAACCCGAAACCCAAACCCTAACCCTAACCCTAACACTAAGCCTGTCACTAATACTAACACTATCACTCAACCTAATCTGTTTCTAACCATAACGCTAACCTTAACCCTAACTCTGCCTCTAATATTAACCCTACCCCTAACACTGTCGCTAAACCTAACTCTGACCCTTACCGTCGCTCCACCCTTAACTCTAACCCTCACCCTGTCAATAACCCTGTCCCTAAACCTAAACTTAAGCATCAGACAAAACCTAAACTTAACTATAACCCTAACACTAAACCTAACCATGTCCCAAACCCTAATCCTTTCCCTAACCCTAACCCTAACCCTAACCCTAACCCTAACCCTAAACCATAACCCTAACCCTAAACCTAACCCTAACCCTAACCCAAACCGTAAACCCTAAACCCTAACCCTAACCCTAACCCTAACGCTAACCCTAATCCTAAACCCTAAACCCTAAACCCTAAACCCTAACCCTAACCCTAACCCTAAACCTAAAACCTAACCATAACCCTAACCCTAACCCAAACCCTAACCTTAACCCTAACCCTAATCCTAACTCTGACACTCACTGTGTCCCTAAACTATACCTGCCCCTGTAGCTAACCCTTTTCCTAACCCAAAACCTAAACCTAAACGTATCCCTAGCCCAAACTCTAAATGGAGCCCTAACGCTCTTCCCAACTCTGTCCCTAACCCTAATCCTAACACGAACCCTAACCCTAATGCTAACCCAAACGCTAACTCTGTCCTTCAACACGAAACCTAAAACTAACTCTAATTCTAACCGTGTCTCTAAACCTAATCCTAGTTCTAATCCTGTCACTTACCCTCAAGCAAACTCTGTCGGTAACCCTAACCCTAAACCTAACTTCATCCTGTTTATAAACCTAACCCTAATGTCACCGTGGAGCTGCCGAGTCGAATGCTCCTGTGCACTGAGCCTTTCACGTCATAAGGAAGTGTCTCCGAATGCTAAGACCCGAGGGAATGATCTCAGTACAACTTCCTTATCCGGTGGTCTCGGAATGCTGAGTCCATCCGGGGGATCATACGTACATGTGAAAGCAAAACTTGTGTTTGATCACAATGAGTTTTGGCGAAGCAGCTGCCAGACAAATAGAATCAACTCCCTGTGTATAGATATTCAAATTGGCTTCTTGGTGGCAGTTGTAAAGAAAAGCTATGCGCCCACAGTATTAAGGCTTGGGCCTCAGAGATGAGAACACTGGCCCACAGAAACTCTATTTTTGGCTCTGGAGTTTCTTAACTCTTCGCCATCTAACTGTAGTTCCCCAGCCGATGTCACGTGAGACGTGATACCCTAACACTAACCCTAACCGTGTCCTCCATTCTAACCCAACCCTTAACACTAAACGTAACCCTGAAACGGTCCCTAACATGAACCCTAACCTTAGCCATGTTCCTAAGCGTAACACTGACTCTGCCCTCAACCCTAGCTATGCCCCTAACCCTAACCCTAGCATATCCTAACCTGAACCCAAACCCTACCCTGATCCTACGGCCTGCCCTGACACTGTCCTGAACACTAACCCTGACCCTAATCATAACCCTGTCCTTAACCCTAACTCTAACCCTAACCCTGTCCCTAAGCTTAACCCTAAACCGAACACTAACTATGTTCCTAACCCTAACTCTGCCCCGAACCCTAAAACAAACCCTAAACCAAACCCTAACCCTAAAATATATTCCTAACCCTAACACTACCCTTAACTCTGTTTTGAACCCTAATTTAAAAATAACCATGCCTCTAATCCTAACCGTAAGTCTAACCTTGTTTCTAACCCTACCCCTAAACCTATCCCTAACCTTAATGTTAACCTTAACTTGAGCGCTGACCCTAACTTTAACCCTAAACCTAACACTGTCCATAACCCTAACCCTAATTTTGTCCCTAACCCTAAATGTAACCCTAAACTTAAACTTAACACTAACCCTGACAGTGTCCCTAACCTTAATCTTGTCTCTAACACTAATGCTGTCCCTAACCTTAACCTTGTCTCTAACCCTAAGACCTCCCCTATGTCAAATGAAAACCCCAAATGTATTCCTCACCCTCATGCGAACCCTAAGCCATCCGTGTGCCTACCATGCATACTCTTCTTAATCCAAACCCTGTTATTGTAAGCCTTTTCCTAAACCGAACTCTGAAAATAACCCTTTTTCTAAACTTCACACAAACCCCAAACCTAACCATCTCCCTAAACCTAACCCTGTAGCTAACCCTAACCCTAACCCTAACGACTTCACTAACCCTACCCCTGTTTTTACACTTACTCATAACGAATTTTGTAACTCTAACCCGAAAACTGCCTGTACCCCTAACACTAATCCTACCCTAACCTGTCCCTAACACTGAATCTCCCCCAAACCCATACCCTAAACCAAACCGTGTTTTTATCTCTAACCCTAAACCTTACAGTAACCTTAACTGTGTCCCTACTTTTAACGGAAACCCTAATCCTAACCAGAACACTAGCTTGTCTTTAACCATAACCCTAAATGTAAATCAAACCAGAAACCTAACCCTAGCCCTGACCCTAACTCTAACACTAACCCTTAACCTGTCCCTAAACTTAACGCTCACAGTAACCCTAAAGCTAACCATGTCGGTAAAGCTAAGTGTAACTCTAACCGTGACCCTAATTGTGTCATAAACCCTAACCCTAATAATCCATAAGCCTGTTCGTACTCTTCAACCTAACTCTGTACCTATCCCTAATCATAACCCTAACACTAACCCTATTCCTGTGCGTAACGTTAACCCTAAACCTATCCTTAATCCTAACCGTTCCCCTAACTCTAATTCTAACCCTAACTCTAATCCTACTTCAGACCTAACCCTGACACTAACATACACCTCAACCCTAGCCCTAATCTTGTTCCTAACCCTAAACCTAACTGTAACCTGTCCCTAATCTTAACCTAAATCTTACCTATACCTTGACCCTAACCCTAACCATACCTGTCTCTAACCCTGACCCTAACTTTAAACTTGTTTCTAATCCCAACCCTAACCATAACCATATCCCTATCCCTGTGCCTGACCCTATCCCTACCCTAATCCGAAGGCCACCCTGTCTCTAACACTTACCATAGCCCTAAACTGAAACCTAACACTAAACTCAACTCCAAACCTAACCCTAACACTGTCCCAAACCCTAACGCTAACACTAACACTAAGCCTGTCACTAATACTAACACTATCACTCAACCTAATCTGCTTCTAACCATAACGCTAACCTTAACCTTAACTCTGACTCTAATATTAACCCTAACCCTAACACTGTCGCTAAACCTAACTCTGACCCTTACCGTCTCTCCACCCTTAACTCTAACCCTCACCCTGTCAGTAACCCTGTCCCTAAACCTAAACTTAAGCATCAGACTAAACCTAAACTTAACTATAACCCTAACACTAAACCTAACCATGTCCCAAACCCTAATCCTCTCCCTAACCCTAACCATAACCCTAACCCTAAACCCTAACCCTAAACCGAACCCAACCCTAAGGCTAACCCTAACCCTAAACACTATACCCTGAACCCTAAACCTTAATCCTAACCCTAACTGTAACCCTAAACCCTAACCCTAACCCTAACCCAAACACTAACCCTAACCCTAACCCTAATCCTAACTCTGACACTCACTGTGTCCCTACCCTATTCCTGCCCTTGTAGCTAACCCTTTTCCTAACACAAAACCTAAATCTAAACGTATCCCTAGACCTAACTCTAAATGGAGCCCTAACACTCTTCCCAACTCTGTACCTAACCCTAATCCTAACACGAACCCTAACCCTAACGCTAACCTTAACCCTAACTCTGCCTCTAATATTAAACCTAACCCTAACACTGTCGCTAAACCTAACTCTGACCCTTACCGTCTCTCCAAACTTAACTCTAACCCTCACCCTGTCACTAACCCTGTCCCTAAACCTAAACTTAAGCATCAGACAAAACCTAAACTTAACTATAACCTTAACACTAAACCTGACCATGTCCCAAACCCTAATCCTGTCCCTAAACCTAAACCTAACGCTAACCCTAACCCTAACCCTAACCCTAAACCCTAAACCATAACCTTAACCCTAACCCTAAACCTAAACCGTAACCCTAACCCTAACCCTATCCCTAAAACCTAACCCTAACCCTAACCCTAACCCTAACCCTAACCCTAACCCTAACCCTAACCTAACCCTAACCCTAACCCTAACACTGTCGCTAAACCTAACTCTGACCCTTACCGTCTCTCTATCTTTAACTCTAACCCTCACCCTGTAACTAACCCTGTCCCTAAACCTAACCTTAACCATCAGCCAAAACCTAAACTTAACTATAACCCTAACACTAAACCTAACCATGTCTCAAACCCGAAACGTGTACCTAACCCTAACCCTAACCTTAACCCTAACACTAAACCCGAAACCCTAACACTAACCCTAACCCTAAACCTAAACCCTAAACCCAAACCCTAACCCTAACGCTAACCCTAACCATAAACACTAAACCCTAAACCTAACCCTAACCCTAACCCTAACCCTAAACCCTAAACCCTAACACTAACCCTAACCCTAAAGCCTAAACCCTAACTCTAACCCTAACCCTAACACTAAACCCTAAACCCTAACCTTAACCATAACCCTAAACCTAAACCGTAACCCTAAACCTAACCCTATCCCTAAAACCTAACCCTAACCCTAACCCTAACCCTAACCCTAACTCTAACCCTAACCCTAACCCTAACCCTATCCCTAAAGCCTAACCCTAAAATGTAAACACTAACCCTCCCCTATTCCTAACCCTAACCCTAACCCTAAACCTAAACCCTAACCTAACCTGATCCCTAACCCTAACACTGTCGCTAAACCTAACTCTGACCCTTACCGTCTCTCCAACCTTAACTCTAACCCTCACCCTGTCACTAACCCTGTCCCTAAACCTAAACTTAAGCATCAGACAAAACCTAAACTTAATATAACCCTAACAGTAAACCTAACCATATCCCAAACCATAATCCTGTCCCTAACCCTAAACCTAATGCTAACGTAACCCTAAACCTAACCCTAAACCCTAAACCCTAACCTTAACCTTAAACCTAAACCTAAACCGTAACCCTAACCCTAACCCTATCCCTAAAACCTAACCCTAACCCTAACCCTAACCCTAACCCTAACCTAACCCTAACCCTAAGGCTAACACTGTCGCTAAACCTAACTCTAACACTAACCCTAACCCTAAACCCTAAACCCTAACCTTAACCCTTTCCCTAAACCCTAACCCTAAAATGTAAACACTAACCCTCCCCTATTCCCAACCCTAACCCTAACCCTAACCCTAAACCCTAACCTAACCTGATCCCTAACACTAACACTGTCGCTAAACCTAACTCTGACCCTTACCGTCTCTCTAAACTTAACTCTAACCCTCACCCTGTCACTAAACCTGTCCCTAAAACTAACCTTAACCATCAGCCAAAACCAAAACTTAACTATAACCCTACACTAAACCTAACCATTTCCCAAATCCTAATCCTGCCCCTAACCCTAACCCTAACCCTATCCATAACCCTAACCCTAAATCCTAAACCCTAACCCTAACCCTAACCCTAAACCCTAACTCTAACCCTAACCCTAACCTAACCCTAACCCTAACCCTAACACTGTCGCTAAACCTAACTCTGACCCTTACCGTCTCTCTATCTTTAACTGTAACCCTCACCCTGTAACTAACCCTGTCCCTAAACCTAACCTTAACCATCACCCAAAACCTAAACTTAACTATAACCCTAAAACTAAACCTAACCATGTCTCAAACCCGAAACGTGTACCTAACCCTAACCCTAACCTTAACCCTAACACTAAACCCGAAACCCTAACACTAACCCTAACCTAAACCTAAACCCTAAACCCTAACTCTAACCCTAACCGTAAAGCCTAAACCCTAACTCTAAACCTCACCCTAACCCTAAACCCTAAACCCTAACCTTAACCCTAACCCTAAACCTAAACCGTAACCCTAACCCTAACCCTATCCCTAAAACCTAACCCTAACCCTAAACCTAAACCTAACCCTAACTCTAACCCTAACCCTAACCCTAACCCTATCCCTAAACCGTAACCCTAAAATGTAAACACTAACCCTCCCTATTCCTAACCCTAACCCTAAGGCTAACCCTAAACCCTAACCTAACCTGATCCCTAACCCTAACACTGTCGCTAAACCTAACTCTGACCCTTACCGTCTCTCCAACCTTAACTCTAACCCTCACCCTGTCACTAACCCTGTCCCTAAACCTAAACTTAAGCATCAGACAAAACCTAAATTTAATATAACCCTAACAGTAAACCTAACCATGTCCCAAACCCTAATCCTGCCCCTAACCCTAACCCTAACCCTAACCATAACCCTAACCCTAAATCCTAAACCCTAACCCTAACCCTAACCCTAAACCCTAACTCTAACCCTAACCCTAACCTAACCGTAACCCTATCCCTAACACTGTCGCTAAACCTAACTCTGACCCTTACCATCTCTCTAACCTTAATTCTAACCCTCACCCTGTCACTAATCATGTCCCTAACCCTAACCTTAACCATCAGCCAAAACCTAAACTTAACTACAACCCTAACACTGAACTTTACCATGTCCCAAACCCGAATCGTGTCCCTAACCCTAAACCTAACCCTAACCGTAACCCTAACCCTAAATCCTAAACCCTAACCCTAACCCTAACCTTACCTTAAACCCTAACCCTAACCCTAAACCTATCCCTAAACCCTAACCCTAACCTAACCCTAACCCTAACCCTAACACTGTCACTAAACCTAACTCTGACCCTTACCATCTCTCTAACCTTAATTCTAACCCTCACCCTGTCATTAACCCTGTCACTAAACCTAATCTTAACCATCAGCCAAAACCTAAACTTCACTATAACCCTAACACTAAACCTAACCATGTCCCAAACCCGAATCGTGTCCCTAACCCTAACCGTAACCCTAACCCGAAACCCGAAACCCAAACCCTAACCCTAACCCTAACACTAAGCCTGTCACTAATACTAACACTATCACTCAACCTAATCTGTTTCTAACCATAACGCTAACCTTAACCCTAACTCTGCCTCTAATATTAACCCTACCCCTAACACTGTCGCTAAACCTAACTCTGACCCTTACCGTCGCTCCACCCTTAACTCTAACCCTCACCCTGTCAATAACCCTGTCCCTAAACCTAAACTTAAGCATCAGACAAAACCTAAACTTAACTATAACCCTAACACTAAACCTAACCATGTCCCAAACCCTAATCCTTTCCCTAACCCTAACCCTAACCCTAACCCTAACCCTAACCCTAAACCATAACCCTAACCCTAAACCTAACCCTAACCCTAACCCAAACCGTAAACCCTAAACCCTAACCCTAACCCTAACCCTAACGCTAACCCTAATCCTAAACCCTAAACCCTAAACCCTAAACCCTAACCCTAACCCTAACCCTAAACCTAAAACCTAACCATAACCCTAACCCTAACCCAAACCCTAACCTTAACCCTAACCCTAATCCTAACTCTGACACTCACTGTGTCCCTAAACTATACCTGCCCCTGTAGCTAACCCTTTTCCTAACCCAAAACCTAAACCTAAACGTATCCCTAGCCCAAACTCTAAATGGAGCCCTAACGCTCTTCCCAACTCTGTCCCTAACCCTAATCCTAACACGAACCCTAACCCTAATGCTAACCCAAACGCTAACTCTGTCCTTCAACACGAAACCTAAAACTAACTCTAATTCTAACCGTGTCTCTAAACCTAATCCTAGTTCTAATCCTGTCACTTACCCTCAAGCAAACTCTGTCGGTAACCCTAACCCTAAACCTAACTTCATCCTGTTTATAAACCTAACCCTAATGTCACCGTGGAGCTGCCGAGTCGAATGCTCCTGTGCACTGAGCCTTTCACGTCATAAGGAAGTGTCTCCGAATGCTAAGACCCGAGGGAATGATCTCAGTACAACTTCCTTATCCGGTGGTCTCGGAATGCTGAGTCCATCCGGGGGATCATACGTACATGTGAAAGCAAAACTTGTGTTTGATCACAATGAGTTTTGGCGAAGCAGCTGCCAGACAAATAGAATCAACTCCCTGTGTATAGATATTCAAATTGGCTTCTTGGTGGCAGTTGTAAAGAAAAGGTATGCGCCCACAGTATTAAGGCTTGGGCCTCAGAGATGAGAACACTGGCCCACAGAAACTCTATTTTTGGCTCTGGAGTTTCTTAACTCTTCGCCATCTAACTGTAGTTCCCCAGCCGATGTCACGTGAGACGTGATACCCTAACACTAACCCTAACCGTGTCCTCCATTCTAACCCAACCCTTAACACTAAACGTAACCCTGAAACGGTCCCTAACATGAACCCTAACCTTAGCCATGTTCCTAAGCGTAACACTGACTCTGCCCTCAACCCTAGCTATGCCCCTAACCCTAACCCTAGCATATCCTAACCTGAACCCAAACCCTACCCTGATCCTACGGCCTGCCCTGACACTGTCCTGAACACTAACCCTGACCCTAATCATAACCCTGTCCTTAACCCTAACTCTAACCCTAACCCTGTCCCTAAGCTTAACCCTAAACCGAACACTAACTATGTTCCTAACCCTAACTCTGCCCCGAACCCTAAAACAAACCCTAAACCAAACCCTAACCCTAAAATATATTCCTAACCCTAACACTACCCTTAACTCTGTTTTGAACCCTAATTTAAAAATAACCATGCCTCTAATCCTAACCGTAAGTCTAACCTTGTTTCTAACCCTACCCCTAAACCTATCCCTAACCTTAATGTTAACCTTAACTTGAGCGCTGACCCTAACTTTAACCCTAAACCTAACACTGTCCATAACCCTAACCCTAATTTTGTCCCTAACCCTAAATGTAACCCTAAACTTAAACTTAACACTAACCCTGACAGTGTCCCTAACCTTAATCTTGTCTCTAACACTAATGCTGTCCCTAACCTTAACCTTGTCTCTAACCCTAAGACCTCCCCTATGTCAAATGAAAACCCCAAATGTATTCCTCACCCTCATGCGAACCCTAAGCCATCCGTGTGCCTACCATGCATACTCTTCTTAATCCAAACCCTGTTATTGTAAGCCTTTTCCTAAACCGAACTCTGAAAATAACCCTTTTTCTAAACTTCACACAAACCCCAAACCTAACCATCTCCCTAAACCTAACCCTGTAGCTAACCCTAACCCTAACCCTAACGACTTCACTAACCCTACCCCTGTTTTTACACTTACTCATAACGAATTTTGTAACTCTAACCCGAAAACTGCCTGTACCCCTAACACTAATCCTACCCTAACCTGTCCCTAACACTGAATCTCCCCCAAACCCATACCCTAAACCAAACCGTGTTTTTATCTCTAACCCTAAACCTTACAGTAACCTTAACTGTGTCCCTACTTTTAACGGAAACCCTAATCCTAACCAGAACACTAGCTTGTCTTTAACCATAACCCTAAATGTAAATCAAACCAGAAACCTAACCCTAGCCCTGACCCTAACTCTAACACTAACCCTTAACCTGTCCCTAAACTTAACGCTCACAGTAACCCTAAAGCTAACCATGTCGGTAAAGCTAAGTGTAACTCTAACCGTGACCCTAATTGTGTCATAAACCCTAACCCTAATAATCCATAAGCCTGTTCGTACTCTTCAACCTAACTCTGTACCTACCCCTAATCATAACCCTAACACTAACCCTATTCCTGTGCGTAACGTTAACCCTAAACCTATCCTTAATCCTAACCGTTCCCCTAACTCTAATTCTAACCCTAACTCTAATCCTACTTCAGACCTAACCCTGACACTAACATACACCTCAACCCTAGCCCTAATCTTGTTCCTAACCCTAAACCTAACTGTAACCTGTCCCTAATCTTAACCTAAATCTTACCTATACCTTGACCCTAACCCTAACCATACCTGTCTCTAACCCTGACCCTAACTTTAAACTTGTTTCTAATCCCAACCCTAACCATAACCATATCCCTATCCCTGTGCCTGACCCTATCCCTACCCTAATCCGAAGGCCACCCTGTCTCTAACACTTACCATAGCCCTAAACTGAAACCTAACACTAAACTCAACTCCAAACCTAACCCTAACACTGTCCCAAACCCTAACGCTAACACTAACACTAAGCCTGTCACTAATACTAACACTATCACTCAACCTAATCTGCTTCTAACCATAACGCTAACCTTAACCTTAACTCTGACTCTAATATTAACCCTAACCCTAACACTGTCGCTAAACCTAACTCTGACCCTTACCGTCTCTCCACCCTTAACTCTAACCCTCACCCTGTCAGTAACCCTGTCCCTAAACCTAAACTTAAGCATCAGACTAAACCTAAACTTAACTATAACCCTAACACTAAACCTAACCATGTCCCAAACCCTAATCCTCTCCCTAACCCTAACCATAACCCTAACCCTAAACCCTAACCCTAAACCGAACCCAACCCTAAGGCTAACCCTAACCCTAAACACTATACCCTGAACCCTAAACCTTAATCCTAACCCTAACTGTAACCCTAAACCCTAACCCTAACCCTAACCCAAACACTAACCCTAACCCTAACCCTAATCCTAACTCTGACACTCACTGTGTCCCTACCCTATTCCTGCCCTTGTAGCTAACCCTTTTCCTAACACAAAACCTAAATCTAAACGTATCCCTAGACCTAACTCTAAATGGAGCCCTAACACTCTTCCCAACTCTGTACCTAACCCTAATCCTAACACGAACCCTAACCCTAACGCTAACCTTAACCCTAACTCTGCCTCTAATATTAAACCTAACCCTAACACTGTCGCTAAACCTAACTCTGACCCTTACCGTCTCTCCAAACTTAACTCTAACCCTCACCCTGTCACTAACCCTGTCCCTAAACCTAAACTTAAGCATCAGACAAAACCTAAACTTAACTATAACCTTAACACTAAACCTGACCATGTCCCAAACCCTAATCCTGTCCCTAAACCTAAACCTAACGCTAACCCTAACCCTAACCCTAACCCTAAACCCTAAACCATAACCTTAACCCTAACCCTAAACCCAAACCGTAACCCTAACCCTAACCCTATCCCTAAAACCTAACCCTAACCCTAACCCTAACCCTAACCCTAACCTAACCCTAACCCTAAGGCTAACACTGTCGCTAAACCTAACGCTAACACTAACCCTAACCCTAAACCCATACCCTAACCTTAACCCTTTCCCTAAACCCTAACCCTAAAATGTAAACACTAACCCTCCCCTATTCCCAACCCTAACCCTAATCCTAACCCTAAACCCTAACCTAACCTGATCCCTAACACTAACACTGTCGCTAAACCTAACTCTGACCCTTACCGTCTCTCTAAACTTAACTCTAACCCTCACCCTGTCACTAAACCTGTCCCTAAAACTAACCTTAACCATCAGCCAAAACCAAAACTTAACTATAACCCTACACTAAACCTAACCATTTCCCAAATCCTAATCCTGCCCCTAACCCTAACCCTAACCCTATCCATAACCCTAACCCTAAATCCTAAACCCTAACCCTAACCCTAACCCTAAACCCTAACTCTAACCCTAACCCTAACCTAACCCTAACCCTAACCCTAACACTGTCGCTAAACCTAACTCTGACCCTTACCGTCTCTCTATCTTTAACTGTAACCCTCACCCTGTAACTAACCCTGTCCCTAAACCTAACCTTAACCATCACCCAAAACGTAAACTTAACTATAACCCTAACACTAAACCTAACCATGTCTCAAACCCGAAACGTGTACCTAACCCTAACCCTAACCCTAACCTTAACCCTAACACTAAACCCGAAACCCTAACACTAACCCTAACCCTAAACCTAAACCCTAAACCCTAACTCTAACCCTAACCGTAAAGCCTAAACCCTAACTCTAAACCTAACCCTAACCCTAAACCCTAAACCCTAACCTTAACCCTAACCCTAAACCTAAACCGTAACCCTAACCCTAACCCTATCCCTAAAACCTAACCCTAACCCTAACCCTAAACCTAACCCTAACTCTAACCCTAACCCTAACCCTAACCCTATCCCTAAACCGTAACCCTAAAATGTAAACACTAACCCTCCCTATTCCTAACCCTAACCCTAAGGCTAACCCTAAACCCTAACCTAACCTGATCCCTAACCCTAACACTGTCGCTAAACCTAACTCTGACCCTTACCGTCTCTCCAACCTTAACTCTAACCCTCACCCTGTCACTAACCCTGTCCCTAAACCTAAACTTAAGCATCAGACAAAACCTAAATTTAATATAACCCTAACAGTAAACCTAACCATGTCCCAAACCCTAATCCTGCCCCTAACCCTAACCCTAACCCTAACCATAACCCTAACCCTAAATCCTAAACCCTAACCCTAACCCTAACCCTAAACCCTAACTCTAACCCTAACCCTAACCTAACCGTAACCCTAACCCTAACACTGTCGCTAAACCTAACTCTGACCCTTACCATCTCTCTAACCTTAATTCTAACCCTCACCCTGTCACTAATCATGTCCCTAACCCTAACCTTAACCATCAGCCAAAACCTAAACTTAACTACAACACTAACACTGAAATTTACCATGTCCCAAACCCGAATCGTGTCCCTAACCCTAAACCTAACCCTAACCGTAACCCTAACCCTAAATCCTAAACCCTAACCCTAACCCTAACCTTACCTTAAACCCTAACCCTAACCCTAAACCTATCCCTAAACCCTAACCCTAACCTAACCCTAACCCTAACCCTAACACTGTCACTAAACCTAACTCTGACCCTTACCATCTCTCTAACCTTAATTCTAACCCTCACCCTGTCATTGACCCTGTCACTAAACCTAATCTTAACCATCAGCCAAAACCTAAACTTCACTATAACCCTAACACTAAACCTAACCATGTCCCAAACCCGAATCGTGTCCCTAACCCTAACCGTAACCCTAACCCGAAACCCGAAACCCAAACCCTAACCCTAACCCTAACACTAAGCCTGTCACTAATACTAACACTATCACTCAACCTAATCTGTTTCTAACCATAACGCTAACCTTAACCCTAACTCTGCCTCTAATATTAACCCTACCCCTAACACTGTCGCTAAACCTAACTCTGACCCTTACCGTCGCTCCACCCTTAACTCTAACCCTCACCCTGTCAATAACCCTGTCCCTAAACCTAAACTTAAGCATCAGACAAAACCTAAACTTAACTATAACCCTAACACTAAACCTAACCATGTCCCAAACCCTAATACTTTCCCTAACCCTAACCCTAACCCTAACCCTAACCCTAACCCTAAACCATAACCCTAACCCTAAACCTAACCCTAACCCTAACCCAAACCGTAAACCCTAAACCCTAACCCTAACCCTAACCCTAACGCTAACCCTAATCCTAAACCCTAAACCCTAAACCCTAAACCCTAACCCTAACCCTAACCCTAAACCTAAAACCTAACCATAACCCTAACCCTAACCCAAACCCTAACCTTAACCCTAACCCTAATCCTAACTCTGACACTCACTGTGTCCCTAAACTATACCTGCCCCTGTAGCTAACCCTTTTCCTAACCCAAAACCTAAACCTAAACGTATCCCTAGCCCAAACTCTAAATGGAGCCCTAACGCTCTTCCCAACTCTGTCCCTAACCCTAATCCTAACACGAACCCTAACCCTAATGCTAACCCAAACGCTAACTCTGTCCTTCAACAGGAAACCTAAAACTAACTCTAATTCTAACCGTGTCTCTAAACCTAATCCTAGTTCTAATCCTGTCCCTTACCCTAAAGCAAACTCTGTCGGTAACCCTAACCCTAAACCTAACTTCATCCTGTTTATAAACCTAACCCTAATGTCACCGTGGAGCTGCCGAGTCGAATGCTCCTGTGCACTGAGCCTTTCACGTCATAAGGAAGTGTCTCCGAATGCTAAGACCCGAGGGAATGATCTCAGTACAACTTCCTTATCCGGTGGTCTCGGAATGCTGAGTCCATCCGGGGGATCATACGTACATGTGAAAGCAAAACTTGTGTTTGATCACAATGAGTTTTGGCGAAGCAGCTGCCAGACAAATAGAATCAACTCCCTGTGTATAGATATTCAAATTGGCTTCTTGGTGGCAGTTGTAAAGAAAAGCTATGCGCCCACAGTATTAAGGCTTGGGCCTCAGAGATGAGAACACTGGCCCACAGAAACTCTATTTTTGGCTCTGGAGTTTCTTAACTCTTCGCCATCTAACTGTAGTTCCCCAGCCGATGTCACGTGAGACGTGATACCCTAACACTAACCCTAACCGTGTCCTCCATTCTAACCCAACCCTTAACACTAAACGTAACCCTGAAACGGTCCCTAACATGAACCCTAACCTTAGCCATGTTCCTAAGCATAACACTGACTCTGCCCTCAACCCTAGCTATGCCCCTAACCCTAACCCTAGCATATCCTAACCTGAACCCAAACCCTACCCTGATACTACGGCCTGCCCTGACACTGTCTTGAACACTAACCCTGACCCTAATCATAACCCTGTCCTTAACCCTAACTCTAACCCTAACCCTGTCCCTAAGCTTAACCCTAAACCGAACACTAACTATGTTCCTAACCCTAACTCTGCCCCGAACCCTAAAACAAACCCTAAACCAAACCCTAACCCTAAAATATATTCCTAACCCTAACACTACCCTTAACTCTGTTTTGAACCCTAATTTAAAAATAACCGTGCCTCTAATCCTAACCGTAAGTCTAACCTTGTTTCTAACCCTACCCCTAAACCTATCCCTAACCTTAATGTTAACCTTAACTTGAGCGCTGACCCTAACTTTAACCCTAAACCTAACACTGTCCATAACCCTAACCCTAATTTTGTCCCTAACCCTAAATGTAACCCTAAACTTAAACTTAACACTAACCCTGACAGTGTCCCTAACCTTAATCTTGTCTCTAACACTAATGCTGTCCCTAACCTT
Source organism: Hipposideros larvatus (assembly GCA_031876335.1). Lineage (NCBI taxonomy): Eukaryota > Metazoa > Chordata > Mammalia > Chiroptera > Hipposideridae > Hipposideros > Hipposideros larvatus. The sequence continues at coordinate 2,676,066 of CM063104.1, read as the reverse complement.
AACCTTGTCTCTAACCCTAAGACCTCCCCTATGTCAAATGAAAACCCCAAATGTATTCCTCACCCTCATGCGAACCCTAAGCCATCCGTGTGCCTACCATGCATACTCTTCTTAATCCAAACCCTGTTATTGTAAGCCTTTTCCTAAACCGAACTCTGAAAATAACCCTTTTTCTAAACTTCACACAAACCCCAAACCTAACCATCTCCCTAAACCTAACCCTGTAGCTAACCCTAACCCTAACCCTAACGACTTCACTAACCCTACCCCTGTTTTTACACTTACTCATAACGAATTTTGTAACTCTAACCCGAAAACTGCCTGTACCCCTAACACTAATCCTACCCTAACCTGTCCCTAACACTGAATCTCCCCCAAACCCATACCCTAAACCAAACCGTGTTTTTATCTCTAACCCTAAACCTTACAGTAACCTTAACTGTGCCCCTACTTTTAACGGAAACCCTAATCCTAACCAGAACACTAGCTTGTCTTTAACCATAACCCTAAATGTAAATCAAACCAGAAACCTAACCCTAGCCCTGACCCTAACTCTAACACTAACCCTTAACCTGTCCCTAAACTTAACGCTCACAGTAACCCTAAAGCTAACCATGTCGGTAAAGCTAAGTGTAACTCTAACCGTGACCCTAATTGTGTCATAAACCCTAACCCTAATAATCCATAAGCCTGTTCGTACTCTTCAACCTAACTCTGTACCTATCCCTAATCATAACCCTAACACTAACCCTATTCCTGTGCGTAACGTTAACCCTAAACCTATCCTTAATCCTAACCGTTCCCCTAACTCTAATTCTAACCCTAACTCTAATCCTACTTCAGACCTAACCCTGACACTAACATACACCTCAACCCTAGCCCTAATCTTGTTCCTAACCCTAAACCTAACTGTAACCTGTCCCTAATCTTAACCTAAATCTTACCTATACCTTGACCCTAACCCTAACCATACCTGTCTCTAACCCTGACCCTAACTTTAAACTTGTTTCTAATCCCAACCCTAACCATAACCATATCCCTATCCCTGTGCCTGACCCTATCCCTACCCTAATCCGAAGGCCACCCTGTCTCTAACACTTACCATAGCCCTAAACTGAAACCTAACACTAAACTCAACTCCAAACCTAACCCTAACACTGTCCCAAACCCTAACGCTAACACTAACACTAAGCCTGTCACTAATACTAACACTATCACTCAACCTAATCTGCTTCTAACCATAACGCTAACCTTAACCTTAACTCTGACTCTAATATTAACCCTAACCCTAACACTGTCGCTAAACCTAACTCTGACCCTTACCGTCTCTCCACCCTTAACTCTAACCCTCACCCTGTCAGTAACCCTGTCCCTAAACCTAAACTTAAGCATCAGACTAAACCTAAACTTAACTATAACCCTAACACTAAACCTAACCATGTCCCAAACCCTAATCCTCTCCCTAACCCTAACCATAACCCTAACCCTAAACCCTAACCCTAAACCGAACCCAACCCTAAGGCTAACCCTAACCCTAAACACTATACCCTGAACCCTAAACCTTAATCCTAACCCTAACTGTAACCCTAAACCCTAACCCTAACCCTAACCCAAACACTAACCCTAACCCTAACCCTAATCCTAACTCTGACACTCACTGTGTCCCTACCCTATTCCTGCCCTTGTAGCTAACCCTTTTCCTAACACAAAACCTAAATCTAAACGTATCCCTAGACCTAACTCTAAATGGAGCCCTAACACTCTTCCCAACTCTGTACCTAACCCTAATCCTAACACGAACCCTAACCCTAACGCTAACCTTAACCCTAACTCTGCCTCTAATATTAAACCTAACCCTAACACTGTCGCTAAACCTAACTCTGACCCTTACCGTCTCTCCAAACTTAACTCTAACCCTCACCCTGTCACTAACCCTGTCCCTAAACCTAAACTTAAGCATCAGACAAAACCTAAACTTAACTATAACCTTAACACTAAACCTGACCATGTCCCAAACCCTAATCCTGTCCCTAAACCTAAACCTAACGCTAACCCTAACCCTAACCCTAACCCTAAACCCTAAACCATAACCTTAACCCTAACCCTAAACCTAAACCCTAACCCTAACCCTAACCCTAAACCCTAAACCCTAACCCTAACCCTAAACATAACCCTAACCCTAACCCTAACCCTAACCCTAAACATAACCCTAACCCTAACCCTAACCCAAACCGTAAACCCTAAACCCTAACCCTAACCCTAACCCTAACGCTAACCCTAACCCTAAACCCTAAACCCTAAACCCTAAACCCTAACCCTAACACTAACCCTAACCCTAACCATAACCCTAACCCTAACCCAAACCCTAACATTAACCCTAACCCTAATCCTAACTCTAACACTCACTGTGTCCCTAA
>CM063104.1:2573649-2668649 GCA_031876335.1 Hipposideros larvatus | reverse complement strand
GTACATGTGAAAGCAAAACTTGTGTTTGATCACAATGAGTTTTGGCGAAGCAGCTGCCAGACAAATAGAATCAACTCCCTGTGTATAGATATTCAAATTGGCTTCTTGGTGGCAGTTGTAAAGAAAAGCTATGCGCCCACAGTATTAAGGCTTGGGCCTCAGAGATGAGAACACTGGCCCACAGAAACTCTATTTTTGGCTCTGGAGTTTCTTAACTCTTCGCCATCTAACTGTAGTTCCCCAGCCGATGTCACGTGAGACGTGATACCCTAACACTAACCCTAACCGTGTCCTCCATTCTAACCCAACCCTTAACACTAAACGTAACCCTGAAACGGTCCCTAACATGAACCCTAACCTTAGCCATGTTCCTAAGCGTAACACTGACTCTGCCCTCAACCCTAGCTATGCCCCTAACCCTAACCCTAGCATATCCTAACCTGAACCCAAACCCTACCCTGATCCTACGGCCTGCCCTGACACTGTCCTGAACACTAACCCTGACCCTAATCATAACCCTGTCCTTAACCCTAACTCTAACCCTAACCCTGTCCCTAAGCTTAACCCTAAACCGAACACTAACTATGTTCCTAACCCTAACTCTGCCCCGAACCCTAAAACAAACCCTAAACCAAACCCTAACCCTAAAAAGTATTCCTAACCCTAACACTACCCTTAACTCTGTTTTGAACCCTAATTTAAAAATAACCGTGCCTCTAATCCTAACCGTAAGTCCAACCTTGTTTCTAACCCTACCCCTAAACCTATCCCTAACCTTAATGTTAACCTTAACTTGAGCGCTGACCCTAACTTTAACCCTAAACCTAACACTGTCCATAACCCTAACCCTAATTTTGTCCCTAACCCTAAATGTAACCCTAAACTTAAACTTAACACTAACCCTGACAGTGTCCCTAACCTTAATCTTGTCTCTAACACTAATGCTGTCCCTAACCTTAACCTTGTCTCTAACCCTAAGACCTCCCCTATGTCAAATGAAAACCCCAAATGTATTCCTCACCCTCATGCGAACCCTAAGCCATCCGTGTGCCTACCATGCATACTCTTCTTAATCCAAACCCTGTTATTGTAACCCTTTTCCTAAACCGAACTCTGAAAATAACCCTTTTTCTAAACTTCACACAAACCCCAAACCTAACCATCTCCCTAAACCTAACCCTGTAGCTAACCCTAACCCTAACCCTAACGACTTCACTAACCCTACCCCTGTTTTTACACTTACTCATAACGAATTTTGTAACTCTAACCCGAAAACTGCCTGTACCCCTAACACTAATCCTACCCTAACCTGTCCCTAACACTGAATCTCCCCCAAACCCATACCCTAAACCAAACCGTGTCTTTATCACTAACCCTAAACCTTACAGTAACCTTAACTGTGTCCCTACTTTTAACGGAAACCCTAATCCTAACCAGAACACTAGCTTGTCTTTAACCATAACCCTAAATGTAAATCAAACCAGAAACCTAACCCTAGCCCTGACCCTAACTCTAACACTAACCCTTAACCTGTCCCTAAACTTAATGCTCACAGTAACCCTAAAGCTAACCATGTCGGTAAAGCTAAGTGTAACTCTAACCGTGACCCTAATTGTGTCATAAACCCTAACCCTAATAATCCATAAGCCTGTTCGTACTCTTCAACCTAACTCTGTACCTATCCCTAATCATAACCCTAACACTAACCCTATTCCTGTGCGTAACGTTAACCCTAAACCTATCCTTAATCCTAACCGTTCCCCTAACTCTAATTCTAACCCTAACTCTAATCCTACTTCGGACCTAACCCTGACACTAACATACACCTCAACCCTAGCCCTAATCTTGTTCCTAACCCTAAACCTAACTGTAACCTGTCCCTAATCTTAACCTAAATCTTACCTATACCTTGACCCTAACCCTAACCATACCTGTCTCTAACCCTGACCCTAACTTTAAACTTGTTTCTAATCCCAACCCTAACCATAACCATATCCCTATCCCTGTGCCTGACCCTATCCCTACCCTAATCCGAAGGCCACCCTGTCTCTAACACTTACCATAGCCCTAAACTGAAACCTAACACTAAACTCAACTCCTAACCTAACCCTAACACTGTCCCAAACCCTAACGCTAACACTAACACTAAGCCTGTCACTAATACTAACACTATCACACAACCTAATCTGCTTCTAACCATAACGCTAACCTTAACCTTAACTCTGACTCTAATATTAACCCTAACCCTAACACTGTCGCTAAACCTAACTCTGACCCTTACCGTCTCTCCACCCTTAACTCTAACCCTCACCCTGTCAGTAACCCTGTCCCTAAACCTAAACTTAAGCATCAGACTAAACCTAAACTTAACTATAACCCTAACACTAAACCTAACCATGTCCCAAACCCTAATCCTCTCCCTAACCCTAACCATAACCCTAACCCTAAACCCTAACCCTAAACCGAACCCAACCCTAAGGCTAACCCTAACCCTAAACACTAAACCCTGAACCCTAAACCTTAATCCTAACCCTAACTGTAACCCTAAACCCTAACCCTAACCCTAACCCAAACACTAACCCTAACCCTAACCCTAATCCTAACTCTGAAACTCACTGTGTCCCTACCCTATTCCTGCCCTTGTAGCTAACCCTTTTCCTAACCCAAAACCTAAATCTAAACGTATCCCTAGACCTAACTCTAAATGGAGCCCTAACACTCTTCCCAACTCTGTACCTAACCCTAATCCTAACACGAACCCTAACCCTAACGCTAACCTTAACCCTAACTCTGCCTCTAATATTAAACCTAACCCTAACACTGTCGCTAAACCTAACTCTGACCCTTACCGTCTCTCCAAACTTAACTCTAACCCTCACCCTGTCACTAACCCTGTCCCTAAACCTAAACTTAAGCATCAGACAAAACCTAAACTTAACTATAACCTTAACACTAAACCTGACCATGTCCCAAACCCTAATCCTGTCCCTAACCCTAAACCTAACGCTATCCCTAACCCTAACCCTAACCCTAAACCCTAAACCCTAACCTTAACCCTAACCCTAAACCTAAACCCTAACCCTAACCCTAACCCTAATCCTAAAACCTAACCCTAACCCTAAACATAACCCTAACCCTAACCCTAACCCAAACCGTAAACCCTAAACCCTAACCCTAACCCTAACCCTAACGCTAACCCTAACCCTAAACCCTAAACCCTAAACCCTAAACCCTAACCCTAACACTAACCCTAATCCTAAACCCTAACCCTAACCATAACCCTAACCCTAACCCAAACCCTAACATTAACCCTAACCCTAATCCTAACTCTAACACTCACTGTGTCCCTAAACTATCCCTGCCCCTGTAGCTAAACCTTTTCCTAACCCAAAACCTAAACCTAAACGTATCCCTAGCCCTAACTCTAAATGGAGCGCTAACACTCTTCCCAACTCTGTCCCTAACCCTAATCCTAACACGAACCCTAACCCTAATGCTATCACAAACCCTAACTCTGTCCTTCAACACTAAACCTAAAACTAACCCTAATTCTAACCGTGTCTCTAAACCTAATCCTAGTTCTAATCCTGTCCCTTACCCTAAAGCAAACTCTGTCGGTAACCCTAACCCTAAACCTAACTTCATCCTGTTTATAAACCTAACCCTAATGTCACCGTGGAGCTGCCGAGTCGAATGCTCCTGTGCACTGAGCCTTTCACGTCATAAGGAAGTGTCTCCGAATGCTAAGACCCGAGGGAATGATCTCAGTACAACTTCCTTATCTGGTGGTCTCGGAATGCTGAGTCCACCCGGGGGATCATACGTACATGTGAAAGGAAAACTTGTGTTTGATCACAATGAGTTTTGGCGAAGCAGCTGCCAGACAAATAGAATCAACTCCCTGGTTATAGATATTCAAATTGGCTTCTTTGTGGCAGTTGTAAAGAAAAGCTATGCACCCACAGTATTGAGGCTTGGGCCTCAGAGATGAGAACACTGGCCCACAGAAACTCTATTTTTGGCTCTGGTGTTTCTTAACTCTTCGCCATGTAACTGAAGTTCCCCAGCCGATGTCACATGTGGCATGATACCCTAACACTAACATTAAACGTGTCCTCCATTCTAACCCAACCCTTAACACTAAATGTAACCCTGAAACTGTCCTTTACATGAACCCTAACCTTAGCCATGTTCCTAACCGTAACACTGACTCTGTCCTCAACCCTAGATATGCTCCTAACCCTAACCCTAACATATCCTAACCTGAACCCAAACCCTACCCTAATCCTACAGCAAAACTTGTCGTGCCCTGACACTGTCCTGAACACTAACCCTGACCCTAATCATAACCCTGTCCTTAACCCTAAATGTAACCATAACTCTGTCCCTAAGCTTAACCCTAAACCTAACACTAACTATGTTCCTAACCCTAACTCTGTCCCGAACCCTAAAACAAACCCTAAACCAAACCCTAACCCTAAAAAGTATTTCTAAACCTAACACTACCGTTAACTCTGTTTTGAACCCTAATTTAAATATAACCGTGCCTCTCATCCTAACCGTAACTCTAACCTTGTTTCTAACCCTACCCCTAAACCTAACCCTACCCTTAATGTTAACCTTAACTTGAGCGCTGACCCTAACTTTAACCCTAAACCTAACACTGTCCATAAACCTAACCCTAATTTTGTCCCTAACCCTAACTGTAACCCTAAACTTAAACTTAACACTAAACCTGACAGTGTCGCTAACCTTCATCTTGTCTCTAACCCTAATCCTGTCCCTAACCTTAACCTTGTCTCTAACTCTAAGACCTCCCCTATGTCAAATGAAAACCCCAATTGTATTCCTCACCCTCATGCGAACCCTAAGCCATCCGTGTGCCAACCATGCATACGGTTCTTAATCCAAACCCTGTTATCGTAACCCTTTTCCTAAACCGAAATCTGAAAATAACCCTTTTTCTAAACTTCACACAAACCCCAAAACTAACCTTCTCCCTAAACTTAACCCTGTAGCTAACCCTCACCCTAACCCTAACAACTTCACTAACCCTAACCCTGTTTTTACACTTACTCATAACCAATTTTGTAACTCTAACCCGAAACCTGTCTCTACCCCAACACTAATCCTACCCTAACCTGTCCCTAACACTGAATCTCAGCCGAACCCATACCCTAAACCAAACCGTGTCTTTATCACTAACCCTAAACCTAAGCTTAACTGTGTCCCTAATTTTAATGGAAACCCTAATCCTAACCAGAACACTAGCCTGTCTTTAAACATAACCCTGAATGTAAATCGAACCGTAAACCTAACCTTAGCCCTGACCCTAACTCTAACACTAAACCTTAACCTGTCCCTAAACTTAACGCTCACAGTAACCCTAAATCTAACCATGTCGGGAAAGCTAAGCGTATCTCTAACCGTGACCCTAATTGTGTCATAAACCCTAACCCTAATCAGATCCATAAGCCTGTTCCTACTCTTTTTTTTTTTTTTTTTTAAAGATTTTTATTGGTGAATTGGGGGGATGGGAACAGTGCTGGGGAATTGGGGGAAGGGGGACAGACAAGTTGCTGTCGTTTTGTTCTTCAGTCTAGTTGTGGAGGATGTTGCTTCACTGGCCCAAGTTGGCACCATCATTGCGCTCTTCCCGGGTGAGGCAGATCAGTCGCCGGCTTCTGGACGGCCGCTCACTGCGGCTGCTGGCCGCTCACGCTGGCTGCTGGCTACACACCGTAGCCCATGGCAACCCACTGCCACAGGGGCTGCAGCCTACGCCTTCGCCGGCGACTCACAGCAGCCCAGCTCTAGGTTGAGCCGTTGTTCAGCATCTTAGCTGTGGAGGGCAGTGTCACTGGCCCTCATATGTGGGATCCGAACCGGGGCCCTCTGGCATCCCAAGCGAGTTCTTAACCATTGCGCCACTCGGCCGGCCGAGCCTGTTCCTACTCTTAAACCTAACTCTGTACCTATCCCTAATCTTAACCCTAACACTGACCCTATTCCTGTCCCTAACGTTAACCCTAAACCTATCCTTAATCCTTAACGTTCCCCTAACTCTAATTCTAACCCTAACTCTAATCCTACTTCAGACCTAACCCTGACACTAACATACACCACAAAACTAGCCCTAATCTTGTTCCTAACCCTATACCTAACTGTAACCTGTCCCTAATCTTAACCTATACCTTGACCCTAACCCTTACCATACCTGTCTCTAACCCTGAACCTAACCTTAAACCTGTCTCTAATCCCAACCCTAACCATAACTATATCCCTATCCCTGTGCCTGACCCTAACCCTACCCTAATCCGAAGGCCACCCTGTCTCTAACACTAACCCTAGCCCTAAACTGAATCCTAACACTAAACTCAACTCCAAAGCTAACCCTAACAATGTCTCTAAACCTAACCTTAACCCTAACACTAAGCCTGTCACTAATACTAACACTATCACACAACCTAATCTGTTTCAAACCATAAGGCTAACCTTAACCCGAACTCTGCCTCTAATATTAATCCTAAACCTAACACTGTCGCTAAACCTAACTCTGACCCTTACTGTCTCTCTAACCCTAACCTAACCCTAACCCTAACACTAACACTGTCGCTAAACCTAACTCAAAATGTCCCCTGGTTTGTGATCGCAATGCCCCTTGTTATTAATCATAATGACCTTTGTTTCTGATAACAATACCCCCTGATGAGTGATTAAAATGCTCCCTGCTTACTGATCACAATGGCCGTTTCTTCCTGATCACTTTGCCCCCTGTTTACACATCACAGTACCCCTTATTCACTGATCACGATACTCCTTGCCTACTGATCACAATGCCCTTTGCTTCCTGATCACAATATCTCTTGCTTCATGATCACAATTCCCCTGGGTTCCTGATCACAATCCCCCATTCTTACTGATCACAATTCCACATCCTAACTGAGCACAATGCCCCCTGCTTTGTGATCACAAAGCCCCTTGCTCTTGATCATAATGACCCTTGTTTGTGATCACAATACCCCGATTAGTGATTACAATGCTCCCTGCATACTGATCACAGTGCCCCTTTCTTCCTGATCACAGTGACCCCTGCTTACTTATCAGAATGCCCCCAGTTTACACACCAAAGTACCCCTTGTTCACCTATCACTATACCCCTTGCCTACTGATCACAATGTCCTTTGTTTCCTGATCACAACTCCACATTCTTATTGATCACAATAACCCAGTTACTGATCACAATGCCCCTTTTTTCCTGATCACAATGCCCACTGCTTACTTTTCAGAATGCCCCCTGTTTACACATCACAGTACCCCTTGTTCACTGATCACAATAACCCTTGCCTACTGATCACAATGCCTTTGCTTCCTGATCACAATCCCTCTTGCTTCCTGATCACAATTCCACTTGCTTCCTGATCACAATCGCCCATCTTTACTGATCACAATGCCCACTGCATTGTGATCACAGTGCCCCTTGCTCTTGATCATGAAGACCCCTGTTTCTGATCACAATACCCCTGATTAGTGATTACAATACTCCCTGCTTACTGATCACAATGACATTTTCTTCCTGATCACAACGCCCCCTGCTTACTTTTCAGAATGCACCCTGTTTACACATCACAGTACACGTTGTTCACTGATCACAATACCCCTTGCCTACTGATCACAATGCCCCTTGTTCTGAATCATAATGGCCCATGTTTGAGATCACAATACCACCCAATTAGTGATTACAATGCTCCCTGCTTACTGGTCAAAATGCCCCTTTATTCCTGATCAAAATTCCCCTTTTATTGATCACAATGACCCCTGATTACTTTTCAGAATGTCCCCTGTTTACACATCACAATACCCCTTGCCTACTGAACACAATGCCTTTTGCTCCTGAGCACAATACCTCTTGCTTCCTGATCTCAATTCCCCTTACTTCCTGATCACAATCCCCCATCCTTACTGTTCACAATACCCCCTGTTACTGACCACAATGCCCCTTGCTTTGTGATTACAATGCCCCTTGTTCTTAATCATTATGATCCCTGTTTGTGATCAAAATACCACCTAATTAGTGATTACAATGCTCCCTGGTAACTGGTCAAAATGCCCCTTTCTTTCTGATCACAATGCGCCTGGTGACTTTTCAGAATGCCCCCTGTTTACACATCACAGTACCCCTTGTTCGCTGATCACAATACCCATTGCCTACTTCTCACAATGCCCTTTGCTTCCTGATCACAATGCCTCTTGCTTCCTGATAACAATTCCCCTTGCTTCCTGATCACAATCCCCCATCTTTAGTGATCACAATGCCCCGTGTTACTGATCACAATACCCCCTGCTTGTGATCACAATGCCCCTTGTTCTTAATCATAATGACCACTGTTTCTGATAACAATACCCCCTGATGAGTGATTAAAATGCTCCCTGCTTACTGATCACAATGGCCCTTTCTTCCTGATCACATTGCCCCCTGTTTACTCATCACAGTACGCATTGTTCACTGATCAAAATACCCCTTGCCTACTGATCACAATGCCCTTTGTTTCCTGATCACAATAACTGTGGCTTCCTGATCACAATTGCCCTTGCGTCCTGATCACAATCCCCCATCCTTACTGATCACAATACCCCCGATACTGATCTCAGTGCCCCCTGCTTAATTTTCAGAATATGCCCTGTTTGCACATCACATACCTCTTGTTCACTAATCACGATAGCCCTTGCCTAATGATCACAATGCCCTTTGCTTCCTGATCAGAATATATCTTGCTTCCTGATCACAATTCCCTGGATTCCTGATCACAATCCCCCATTCTTCCTGATCGCAATTCCCCTTGCTCTTGATAATAATGACCCTTGTTTGTGGTCATGATAACCTCTGATTAGTGATTACAATGCTCCCTGCTTACTGGTCAAAATGCCCCTTTCTTCCCGATCACACTGCCCCCTTTTACTGATCACAATGCCCCCTGCTTTGTGATCACAATGCCCCTTCTTTACTGATCACAATGCCGCTTGTTCTTGATCATAATGACCCCTGTTTCTGATCACAATACCTCATGTTTAGTGATTACAATATTCCGTGCTTACTGCTCACAATGCCCTTTGGTTCCTGATCACAATGCCTCTTGCTTCCTGATCACAATTCCCCTTATTTCCTGATCACAATCCCCCAACCTTACTGATCACAATACCCACGTTAATGATAACAATGCCCCTGCATTGTGATCACAATGCCCAATCTTTACTGATCACAATGTCGCTTGTACTTGATCATAATGACCCCTGTTTCTGATCACAATTCCCCCTGATTAGTGATTAAAATGCTCCCTGCTTACTGGTCAAAATGCCCATTTGTTCCTGATCAAAATGCCCCCTTTTCCGATCACAATGCATCCTGCATACTTTTCAGAATATCCCCTGTTTACAGACCACAGTACCCCTTATTCACCGATCACAATACCCCTTGCCTACTGATGCCAATGCCCTTTGCTTCCTCATCACAATCCCCGATCCTTAAGGATCAATATGCCCCGTGTTACTGATCACAATGCCCCTGCTTTGTGATCACAATGCCCTTTGTTCTTAATCATAATGACCCCTGTTTTTGATCACAATCCCCCCAAATTAGTGATTATAATGCTCCCTGCTTACTGGTCAAAATGCCCCTTTGTTCCTGATCACAATGCCCCCTTTTACTGATCACAATGCCCACTGCTTACTTTTCAGAATGCCCACTGTTTACACATCACAGTACCCCTTGTTCACTGATCACAATACCCCTTGCCAACTGATCACAATGCCCTTTGCTTCCTGATCACAATACCTCTGGCTTTCTGATCACAATTCCCCTTCCTTCCTGATCACAATACCCCCTGATTAGTGATTACAATGCTCCCGGCTTACTGGTCAAAATGCCAGTTTGTTCCTGATCACAGTGCCCCCTTTTACTGATCACAATGCTGCCTGCTAATTTTTCAGAATATCCCCTGTTTACACGTCACAGTACCCCTTCTTCACCGATCACAAAACCCTTTGCCTATTGATCACAATGCCCTTTGCTTCATGATCACAATTCTCCTTGCTTCCTAATCACATTCCCTCACCCTTAGTGATTACTATCCTCCCTGCACACTGATCACAATGCCCTTTTCTTCCTTACCACAATGCCCCCTGCTTAGTTATCAGAATGCCCCCTGTTTACACATCACAGTACCCGTTGTTCACTGATCACAATACCCCTTGCCTACTGATCACAATGCCCTTTGCTTCCTGATCACAATTACCCTGGCTTACTGATCACAATCCCTCATGCTTAGTGATCACAATGCCCCCTGTTACTGATGAAAATGCCCCCTGCTTTGTGATCACAATGCCCCTTGTTCTTAATCATAATGACCACTGTTTCTGATCATAATACCACCTTATGAGTGATTAAAGTGATCCCCGCTAATTGATCACGATGGCATTTCTTCCTGGTCACAATGCCCCCTGTTTACACATCACAGTACCCGTTGTTCACTGATTACAATACCCCATGCCTACTGATCACAGTGCCCTTTGCTTCCTGATCACAATACCTCTTGCTTCCTGATCACAATTCCCCTACTTCCTGATCACAATTCCACATCCTAACTGAGCACAATGCCCCCTGCTTTGTGATCACAAAGCCCCTTGCTCTTGATCATAATGACCCTTGTTTGTGATCACAATACCCCGATTAGTGATTACAATGCTCCCTGCATACTGATCACAATGCCCCTTTCTTCCTGATCACAATGACCTCTGCTTACTTATCAGAATGCCCCCAGTTTACACATCACAGTACCCCTTGTTCACCTATCACTATACCCCTTGCCTACTGATCACAATGTCCTTTGTTTCCTGATCACATCTCCACATTCTTATTGATCACAATAACCCAGTTACTGATCACAATGCCCCTTTTCTCCTGATCACAATGCCCACTGCTTAATTATCAGAATGCCCCCTGTTTACACATCACAGTACCCCTTGTTCTCTGATCACAATACCCCTTGCCTACTGCTCACAATGCCCTTTGCTTCCTAATCACAATAACTCTGGCTTCCTGATCACAATTCCCCTTGCTTCCTGATCACAATTCACCTTTCTTCCTGATCACATTGCCCCCTGCATGCTTATCAGAATGCCCCGTCTTTACACATCACGTTACCCTTTGTTCCCTGATCGCAATACGCCTTGCCTACTGGTCACAATGCCGTTTGCTTCCTGATCAAAATTCCCCTTGCCTCCTGATCGCAATCCCCATTCCTTAGTGATCACAATGCCCCCTGTTACTGATGACAATGCCCCCTGCTTTGTGATCACAATGCCTCTTGTTTTTTTATCACAATGCCCCTTGTTCTTGACCATAATGCCCCTTGTTTCTGATCACAATACCCTCTGATTAGTGATTAGAATGCTCCCTGCTTACTGATCACAATGCCCCATTCTTCCTGATCAAAATGCCCCCTTTTACTGACCACAATGCCCCCTGCTTACTTTTCAGAATGCCCCCTGTTTACACATCACAGTACCCTTGATCAATTATCACAATACCCCTTGCCTACTGCTCACAATGCTCTTTGCTTCCTGATCACAATGACTCTTGCTTCCTGATCACAATGCCCCATTCTTCCTGATCAAAATGCCCCCTTTTACTGATCACAATGCCCCCTGCTTTGTGATCACAATACCCCTTGCCTACTGAACACAATGCCTTTTGCTCCTGAGCAGAATACCTCTTGCTTCCTGATCTCCATTCCCCTTACTTCCTGATCACAATCCCCCATCCTTACTGTTCACAATACCCCCTGTTACTGATCACAGTGACTCCTGCTTTGTGATCACAATGCCCCTGTTTTTTTATCACAATTCCCCTTGTTCTTGACCATAATAACCCTTGTTTCTGATCACAATACCCACTGATTAGTGATTAGAATGCTCCCTGCTTACTGATCACAATGCCCCATTCTTCCTGATCAAAATGCCCCCTTTTACTGACCACAATGCCCCCTGCTTACTTATCAGAATGCCCCCAGTTTACACATCACAGTACCCCTTGTTCACCTATCACTATACCCCTTGCCTACTGATCACAATGTCCTTTGTTTCCTGATTACAACTCCACATTCTTATTGATCACAATAACCCAGTTACTGATCACAATGCCCCTTTTTTCCTGATCACAATGCCCACTGCTTACTTTTCAGAATGCCCCCTGTTTACACATCACAGTACCCCTTGTTCACTGATCACAATACCCCTTGCCTACTGATCACAATGCCTTTGCTTCCTGATCACAATCCCTCTTGCTTCCTGATCACAATTCCCCTTGCTTTCTGATCACAATCTCCCAACTTTACTGATCACAATGCCCACTGCATTGTGATCACAGTGCCCCTTGCTCTTGATCATGAAGACCCCTGTTTCTGATCACAATACCCCTGATTAGTGATTACAATGCTCCCTGCTTACTGATCACAATGACCCTTTCTTCCTGATCACAACGCCCCCTGCTTACTTTTCAGAATGCACCCTGTATACACATCACAGTACCCGTTGTTCACTGATCACAATACCCCTTGCCTACTGATCACAATGCCCCTTGCTTCCTGATCACAATCCCTCTTGCTTCCTGATCACAAATCCCCTTACTTCCTGATCACAATTCCCCATCTTTACTGATCACAATGCCCCCTGCTTTGTGATCACAATGCCCCTTGCTCTTGATCATAATTACCCTTGTTTGTGGTCACAATGCACCCTGAATAGTAATTACAATGCTCCCTGCTTAATGCTCAAAATGCCCCTTTTCTCCTGATCACAATGCCCCTGCTTAATTATCAGAATGCCCCCAGTTTACACATCACAGTACCCCTTGTTCACCTATCACTATACCCCTTGCCTACTGATCACAATGTCCTTTGTTTCCTGATCACAACTGCACATTCTTGTTGATCACAATAACCCAGTTACTGATCACAATGCCCCTTTTTTCCTGATCACAATGCCCACTGCTTACTTTTCAGAATGCCCCCTGTTTACACATCACATTACCCCTTGTTCACTGATCACAATACCCCTAGCTTACTGATCACAACGCCCCCTGCTTACTTTTCAGAAAGCACCCTGTTTACACATCATGGTACCCGTTGTTCACTGATCACAATACCCCTTGCCTACTGATCACAATGCCCCTTGCTTCCTGATCACAATCCCTCTTGCTTCCTGATCACAAATCCCGTTACTTCCTGATCACAATTCCCCATCTTTACTGATCACAATGCCCCCTGCTTTGTGATCACAATGCCCCTTGCTCTTGATCATAATGACCCTTGTTTGTGGTCACAATGCACCCTGAATAGTAATTACAATGCTCCCTGCTTAATGGTCAAAATGCCCCTTTTCTCCGGATCACAATGCCCCTGCTTACTTATCAGAATGCCCCCTGTTTACACATCACAGTACCCCTTGTTCACTGATCACAATACCCCTTGCCAACTGATCACAATGCCCTTTCTTCCTGATCACAATAGCTCTGGCTTCCTGATCACAATTGCCCTTCCTTCCTGATCACAATACCCCCGTTAATGATCTCAAAGCGCCTGCTTTGTGATCACAATGCCCGCTCTTTAATGATCACAATGCCGCTTGTTCTTGATCATAATGACCCCTGTTTCTGATCACATTACCCCCTGATTAGTGATTACAATGCTCCCGGCATACTGGTCAAAATGCCAGTTTGTTCCTGATCACCATGCCCCCTTTTACTGATCACAATCCCTCATGCTTAGTGATCACAATGCCCCCTGTTTCTGATGAAAATGCCCCCTGCTTTGTGATCACAATGCCCCTTGTTCTTAATCATAATGACCACTGTTTCTGAACATAATACCACCTTATGAGGGATTAAAGTGATCCCTGCTAATTGATCATGATGGCATTTCTTCCTGGTCACAATGCCCCCTGTTTACACATCACAGTACCCGTTGTTCACTGATTACAATACCACATGCCTACTGATCACAATGCCCTTTGCTTCCATATCACAATACCTCTTGCTTCCTGATCACAATTCCCCTACTTCCTGATCACAATTCCACATCCTAACTGAGCACAATGCCCCCTGCTTTGTGATCACAAAGCCCCTTGCTCTTGATCATAATGACCCTTGTTTGTGATCACAATACCCCGATTAGTGATTACAATGCTCCCTGCATACTGATCACAATGCCCCTTTCTTCCTGATCACAGTGACCCCTCCTTACTTATCAGAATGCCCCCAGTTTACACATCACAGTACCCCTTGTTCACCTATCACTATACCCCTTGCCTACTGATCACAATGTCCTTTGTTTCCTGATCACAACTGCACATTCTTATTGATCACAATAACCCAGTTACTGATCACAATGCCCCTTTTTTCCTGATCACAATGCCCACTGCTTACTTTTCAGAATGCCCCCTGTTTACACATCACAGTACCCCTTGTTCACTGATCACAATACCCCTTGCCTACTGATCATAATGCCTTTGCTTCCTGATCACAATCCCTCTTGCTTCCTGATCACAATTCCCCTTGCTTCCTGATTACAATCTCCCATCTTTACTGATCACAATGCCCACTGCATTGTGATCACAATGCCCCTTGCTCTTGATCATGAAGACCCCTGTTTCTGATCACAATACCCCTGATTAGTGATTACAATGCTCCCTGCTTACTGATCACAATGACCCTTTCTTCCTGATCACAACGCCCCCTGCTTACTTTTCAGAATGCACCCTGTTTACACATCACAGTACCCGTTGTTCACTGATCACAATACCCCTTGCCTACTGATCACAATGCCCCTTGCTTCCTGATCACAATCCCTCTTGCTTCCTGATCACAATTCCCCATCTTTACTGATCACAATGCCCCCTGCTTTGTGATCACAATGCCCCTTGCTCTTGATCATAATGACCCTTGTTTGTGGTCACAATGCAACCTGAATAGTAATTACAATGCTCCCTGCTTAATGGTCAAAATTCCCCTTTGCTTCCTGATCACAATAACTGTTGCTTCCTGATCACAATTCCCCTTGCTTCCTGATCACAATTCACCTTTCTTCGTGATCAAATTGCCCCCTGCATGCTTATCAGAATGCCCCGTCTTTACACATCACGTTACCCTTTGTTCCCTGATCGCAATACGCCTTTCCTACTGGTCACAATGCCCTTTGCTTCCTGATCAAAATTCCCCTTGCTTCCTTATCACAATCCCCTATCCTTAGTGATCACAATGCCCCCTGTTACTGATGACAATGCCCCCTGCTTTGTGATCACAATGCCCCTTGCTCTGAATCATAATGGCCCATGTTTGTGATCACAATACCACCCAATTAGTGATTACAATGCTCCCTGCTTACTGGTCAAAATGCCCCTTTATTCCTGATCAAAATTCCCCCTTTTAATGATCACAATGACCCCTGCTTACTTTTCAGAATGCCCCCTGTTACACATCACAGTACCCCTTGTTCGCTGATCACAATACCCCTTGTCTACTGATCACAATGCCCTTTGCTTCCTGATCACAATGCCTCTTGCTTCCTGATCACAATTCCCCTTGCTTCCTGATCAAAATCGCCCATTCTTACTGATCCCAATACCCCGTTACTGATCACAATGCCCCCTACTTTGTGATCACAATGCCCCTTGTTTTTTTATCACAATGCCCCTGGTTCTTGACCATAATGCCCCTTGTTTCTGATCACAATACCCTCTGATTAGTGATTAGAATGCTCCCTGCTTACGGATCACAATGCCCCATTCTTCCTGAACAAAATGCCCCCTTTTACTGACCACAATGCCCCCTGCTAACTTTTCAGAATGCCCCCTGTTACACATCACAGTACCCCTTGTTCGCTGATCACAGTACCCCTTGTCTACTGATCACAATGCCCTTTGCTTCCTGATCACAATGCCTCTTGCTTCCTGATCACAATTCCCCTTGCTTCCTGATCACAATCCCCGATCTTTAGTGATCTCAATGCCCCGTGTTACTGATCACAATACCCCCTGCTTTGTGATCACAAGTCCCCTTGTTCTTAATCATAAAGACCACTGTTTCTGATAACAATACCCCCTGATGAGTGATTAAAATGCTCCCTGCTTACTGATCACAATGGCCCTTTCTTCCTGATCACATTTTTACACATCACAGTATGCGTTGTTCACTGATCAAAATACCCCTTGCCTACTGATCACAATGCCCTTTGTTTCCTGATCACAATAACTTTGGCTTCCTCATCACAATTGCCCTTGAGTCCTGATCACAATCCCCCATCCTTACTGATCACAATACCCCCGATACTGATCTCAGTGCCCCCTGCTTAATTTTCAGAATACGCCCTGTTTACACATCACATACCTCTTGTTCACTGATCACGATAGCCCTTGCCTAATGATCACAATGCCCTTTGCTTCCTGATCACAATATATCTTGCTTCCTGATCACAATTCCCTGGGTTCCTGATCACAATCCCCCATTCTTCCTGATCGCAATGCCCCTTGCTCTTGATAATAATGACCCTTGTTTGTGGTCACGATACCCTCTGATTAGTGATTACAATGCTCCCTGCTTACTGGTCAAAATGTCCCTTTGTTCCGGATCACACTGCCCCCTTTTACTGATCACAATGCCCCCTGCTTTGTGATCACAATGCCCCTTCTTTACTGATCAGAATACCACTTGTTCTTGATCATAATGACCCCTGTTTCTGATCACAATACCTCATGTTTAGTGATTACAATATTCCGTGCTTACTGCTCACAATGCCCTTTGGTTCCTGATCACAACGCCTCTTGCTTCCTGATCACAATTCCCCTTATTTCCTGATCACAATCCCCCATCCTTACTGATCACAATACCCCCGTTAATGATAACAATGCCCCTGCATTGTGATCACAATGCCCAGTCTTTACTGATCACAATGTCGCTTGTACTTGATTATAATGACCCCTGTTTCTGATCACAATTCCCGCTGAGTAGTGATTACAATGCTCCCTGCTTACTGGTCAAAATGCCCATTTGTTCCTGATCACATTGCCCCCTTTTCTGATCACAATGCATCCTGCATACTTTTCAGAATATCCCCTGTTTACAGACCACAGTACCCCTTATTCACCGATCACAATACCCCTTGCCTACAGATGCCAATGCCCTTTGCTTCCTCATCACAATCCCCCATCCTTACAGATCACTATGCCCCCTGTTACTGATCACAATGCCCCTGCTTTGTGATCACAATGCCCCTTGTTCTTAATCATAATGACCCCTGTTTTTGATCACAATCCCCCCAAATTAGTGATTATAATGCTCCATGCTTACTGGTCAAAATGCCCCTTTGTTCCTGATCACAATGCCCCCTTTTACTGATCACAATGCCCACTGCTTACTTTTCAGAATGCCCCCTGTTTACACATCACAGTACTCCGTGATCACTGATCACAATACCCCTTGGCAACTGATCACAATACCCATTGCTTCCTGATCACAATACCTCTGGCTTCCTGATCACAATTCCCCTTCCTTCCTGATCACAATACCCCCGTTAATGATCACAAAGCGCCTGCTTTGTGATCACAATGCCCGTTCTTTACTGATCACAATGCCGCTTGTTCTTGATCATAATGACCCCTGTTTCTGATCACAATACCCCCTGATTAGTGATTACAATGCTCCCGGCTTTCTGGTCAAAGTTCCAGTTTGTTCCTGATCACAGTGCCCCCTTTTACTGAACACAGTGCTGCCTGCTTAGTTTTCAGAATATCCCCTGTTTACACGTCACAGTACCCCTTGTTCACCGATCACAATACCCTTTGCCTACTGATCACAATGCCCTTTGCTTCATGATCACAATTCTCCTTGCTTCCTAATCACATTCCTTCACACTTAGTGATTACAATGCTCCCTGCATACTGATCACAATGCCCCTTTGTTCCTTACCACAATGCCCCCTGCTTAGTTATCAGAATGCCCCCTGTTTACACATCACCGTACACCTTGTTCACTGATCACAATACCCCTTGCCTACTGATCACAATGCCCTTTGCGTCCTGATCAAAATTACCCTGGCTTAATGATCACAATCCCTCATGCTTAGTGATCACAATGCCCCCTGTTACTGATGAAAATGCCGCCTGCTTTGTGATCACAATGCCCCTTGTTCTTAATCATAATGACCACTGTTTCTGATCATAATACCACCTTATGAGCGATTAAAGTGATCCCTGCTAATTGATCACGATGGAATTTCTTCCTGGTCACAATGCCCCCTGTTTACACATCACAGTACCCGTTGTTCACTGATTACAATACCCCATGCCTACTGATCACAATTCCCTTTACGTCCTGATCATAATGCCCCCTGTTTACACATCACAGTACCCCTTGCTCCATGATCACAATACCCCTTCCCTAGGGACCACAGTTTTCTTTGCTTCCTGATCACAATTCCGCTTGCTTCCTGATCACAATTCCCCATTCTTACTGATCACAATACCCCCGTTACTGATCACAATGCACTCTCTTCCTGATCACAATGCCCCCTGCTTTCTTATCAGAATGCCCCCTATTTACACATCACATTACCCCTTTGCTTCCTGATCACAATTGCCCTTGCTTCCTAATCACATTTCCCATCCTGAGTGATCACAATGCTCCGTGTTACTGATCACAATGCCCCGTGCTTTGTGATCACAATGCCACTTGTTATTAATCATAATGACCTTTGTTTCTGATAACAATACCCCCTGATGAGTGATAAAAATGCTCCCTGCTTACTGATCACAATGGCCGTTTCTTCCTGATCACTTTGCCCCCTGTTTACACATCACAGTACCCGTTGTTCACTGATCACCATACCCTTTGTCTACTGAACACAATGCCCTATGCTTCCTGATCACAACACCTCTTGCTTCCCGATCACGATTCCCCTATTCCTGATCACAATTCCCCATCCTTACTGATCACAATGCCCCCTGCTTTGTGGTCACATTGTCCCTTGCTCTTGATCTTAATGACCCTTGTTTGTGATCACAATAACTCCTGATTAGTGATTACAATGCTCCCTGCTTACTGGTCAAAATGCCCCTTTGTTCCTGATTACAATGTCCCCCTTACTGATCACAATGCCTCCTGTTTACTTTTCAGAATATCCCCTGTTTACATATCACAGTACCCCTTGTTCACCGATCACAATACCCCTTGCCTACTGATCACAATGCCCTTTGCTTCCTGAGCACAATACACCTTGCATCCTGATCACAATTACCCTTGCTTCGTGAACACATTCCCCATCCTTAGTGATCACAATGCCCCCTGTTACTGATCAAAATGCCCCATGCTTTGTGATCGCAATGCCCTTTGTTCTTAATCATAATGACAACTGTTTCTGATAACAATACCCCTGATAAGTGATTAAAATGCTCCCTGCTTACTGATCAAAATGACCCTTTTTTCCTGATCAAAATGATCCCTGCTTACTTTTAAGAATGCCCCCAGTTTACACATGACAGTACCCATTGTTCACTGATAACAATACACCTTGCCTACTGATCACAATACCCTTTGCTTACTGATCACAATACCTCTTCTTCCTGATCACAATCCCCCATCGGTACTGATCACAATGCCCCTGCTTTGTGATCACAATGGCCCTTGCACTTGATAATAATGACCCATATTTGTGATCACAATACCCCCTGAGTAGTGATTACAATGCACCCTGCTTCCTGATTACAATGACTCCTTTGTTCCTGATCACAATGCCCCCTTCTTACATTTCAGAATGCCCCCTGCTTACACATTACAGTACCCTTTGTTCACTGGTATCAATAACCCTTGCCTACCAATCACAATGCCCTTTGCTTCCTGATAACAACACCTCTTGCTGACTGATCACAATTCCCCTACTTCCTGATCACAATCCCCCATCGTTACTTATCACAATACCCCAGTTACTCATCACAATGCCCCCTTCTTTTTGATCACGATGCCCATTGTTTACTGATCACAATGCCGCTTGTTCTTGATCATAATGAACCCTGTTTCTGATTACAAACCCCCTGTTTAGTGATTACAATGCCTACTGTTTACACACCACAGTACCCGTTGTTCACTGATCACAATACCACTTGCCTACTGATCACAATTCACTTTGCTTACTGATCACAATACATTTTGCTTCCTGATCACAAACCCCCATCTTTACTGATCACAACCCCCTGCTTTGTGATCACAATGCTCCTTGCTCTTGATCATAATGACCCCTCTTTGTGATCAAGATACCCACTGATTAGTGATTAAAATGCTCCCTGCTTACTGATCACAATGTCCCCTGCTTACTCATCAGAATGCCCCCTGTTTACACATCACAGTACCCGTTGTTCACTGATCACAATACCCCTTGCCCTTGATTACAATACCTTTTGCTTCCTGATCACACCTCTTGCTTCCTGATCAGAATCCTCCTACTTCCTGATCACAATCCCCCATCCTTACTTATCACAAAACCCCAGTTACTCATCACAATGCCCTCTTCTTTGTGATCACAATGCTCATTGTTTACTGATCACAATGCCGCTTGTTCTTGATCATAATGACCCCTGTTTCTGATCACAATACCACCTGATTAGTGATTAAAATGCCCCCTGTTTAGACATCACAGTTCCCCTTGGTCACGGATCACAATAACCCTTGCTTACTGATCACAATGCCCTTTACGTCCTGATCACAATGCCCCCTGTTTACAAATCACAGTACCCATGCTCCATGATCACAATACCCCTTCCCTAGTGACCACAGTGCCCTTTGCTTCCTGATCACAATTCCGCTTGCTTCCAGATCACAATTCCCCATTCTTACTGATCACAATACCCCCATTACTGATCACAATGCCACTCTCTTCCTGATCACAATGTCCGCTGCTTTCTTATCAGAATGCCCCCCTATTTACACATCACAATACCCCTTGTTCACTGATCACAATACCCCTTGCCTACTGGTCACAATGCTCTTTGCTTCCTGATCACAATTGCCCTTGCTTCCTGATCACATTTCACATCCTGAGTGATCACAATGCCCCGTGTTACTGATCACAATGCCCCGTGCTTTGTGATCACAATGCCCCTTGTTATTAATCATAATGACCTTTGTTTCTGATAACAATATCCCCTGATGAGTGATAAAATTGCGCCCTGCTTACTGATCACAATGGCTGTTTCTTCCTGATCACTTTGCCCCCTGTTTACACATCACAGTACCCGTTGTTCACTGATCACAATACCCCTTGCCTACTGATCACAATGCCCTTTGCTTCCTGATCACAATTACCCTGGCTTACTGATCACAATCCCTCATGCTTAGTGATCACAATGCCCCCTGTTACTGATGAAAATGCCGCCTGCTTTGTGATCACAATGCCCCTTGTTCTTAATCATAATGACCACTGTTTCTGCTCATAATACCACCTTATGAGTGATTAAAGTGATCCCTGCTAATTGATCACGATGGCATTTCTTCCTGGTCACAATGCCCCGTGTTTACACATCACAGTACCCGTTGTTCACTGATTACAATACCCCATGCCTACTGATAACAATGCCCTTTGCTTCCTGATCACAATACCTCTTGCTTCCTGATCACAATTCCCCTACTTCCTGATCACAATTCCACATCCTTAACTGAGCACAATGTACCCTGCTTTGTGATCACAAAGCCCCTTGCTCTTGTTCATAATGACCCTTGTTTGTGATCACAATTCCCCTTTCTTCCTGATCACAATGACCCCTGCTTACTTATCAGAATGCCCCCAGTTTACACATCACAGTATCCTTTGTTCACCTATCACTATACCCCTTGCCTACTGATCACATTGTCCTTTCTTTCCTGATCACAACTCCACATTCTTATTGATCACAATAACCCAGTTACTGATCACAATGCCCCTTTTTTCCTGATCACAATGCCCACTGCTTACTTTTCAGAATGCCCCCTGTTTACACATCACAGTACCCCTTGTTCACTGATCACAATACCCCTTGCCTACTGATCACAATGCCTTTGCTTCCTGATCACCATCCCTCGTGCTTCCTGATCACAATTCCCCTTGCTTCCTGATCACAATTTCCCATCTTTACTGATCACAATGCCCACGGCATTGTGATCACAGTGCCCCTTGCTCTTGATCATGAAGACCCCTGTTTCTGATCACAATACCCCTGATTAGAGATTACAATGCTCCCTGCTTACTGTTCACAATGACCCTTTCTTCCTGATCCCAACGCCCCCTGCTTACTTTTCAAAATGCACCCTGTTTACACATCACAGTACCCGTTGTTCACTGATCACAATACCCCTTGCCTACTGATCACAATGCCGCGTGCTTCCTGATCACAATCCCTCTTGCTACCTGATCACAAATCCCCTACTTCCTGATCACAATTCCCCATCTTTACTGATCACAATGCCCCCTGCTTTGTGATCACAATGCCCCTTGCTCTTGATCATAATGACCCTTGTTTGTGGTCACAATGCACCCTGAATACTAATTACAATGCTCCCTGCTTAATGGTCAAAATGCCCCTTTTCTCCTGATCACAATGCCCCTGCTTTCTTATCAGAATGCCCCCTGTTTACACATCACAGTACCCCTTGTTCTCTGATCACAATACCCCTTGCCTACTGCTCACAATGCCCTTTGCTTCCTGATCACAATAACTCTTGCTTCCTGATCACTATTCCCCTTGCTTCCTGATCACAATTCACCTTTCTTCATGATCACATTGCCCCCTGCATGCTTATCAGAATGCCCCGTCTTTACACATCATGTTACCCCTTGTTCCCTGATCGCAATACGCCTTGCCTACTGGTCACAATGCACTTTGCTTCCTGATCAAAATTCCCCTTGCTTCCTGATCACAATCCCCCATCCTTAGTGATCACAATGTCCCTTGTTCTGAATCATAATGGCCCATGTTTGTGATCACAATACCACCCAATTAGTGATTACAATGCTGCCTGCTTACTGGTCAAAATGCCCATTTATTCCTGATCAAAATTCCCCCTTTTAATGATAACAATGACCCCTGCTTACTTTTCAGAATGTCCCCTGTTTACACATCACAATACCCCTTGCCTACTGAACAAAATGCTTTTGCTCCTGAGCACAATACCTCTTGCTTCCTGATCACGATTCCCCTACTTCCTGGTCACAATTCCGCATCCTAACTGAGCACAATGCCCCCTGCTTTGTGATCACAAAGCCCCTTGCTCTTGATCATAATGACCCTTGTTTGTGATCACAATACCCCGATAAGTGATTACAATACTCCCTGCATACTGATCACAATGCCCCTTTCTTCCTGATCACAATGACCCCTGCTTACTTATCAGAATGCCCCCAGTTTACACATCACAGTAACACTTGTTCACCTATCACTATACCCCTTGCCTACTGATCACAATGTCCTTTGTTTCCTGATCACAACTCCACATTCTTATTGATCACAATAACCCAGTTACTGATCACAATGACCCTTTCTTCCTTATCACAACGCCCCCTGCTTACTTTTCAGAATGCACCCTGTTTACACATCACAGTACCCGTTGTTCACTGATCACAATACCCCTTGCCTACTGATCACAATGCCCCTTGCTTCCTGATCACAATCCCTCTTGCTTCCTGATCACAAATCCCCTTACTTCCTGATCACAATTCCCCATCTTTACTGATCACAATGCCCCCTGCTTTGTGATCACAATGCCCCTTGCTCTTGATCATAATGACCATTGTTTGTGGTCACAATGCACCCTGAATAGTAATTACAATGCTCCCTGCTTAATGGTCAAAATGCCCTTTTTCTCCTGATCACAATGCCCCTGCTTACTTATCAGAATGCCCCCTGTTTACACATCACAGTACCCCTTGTTCTCTGATCACAATACCCCTTGCCTACTGCTCACAATGCCCTTTGCATCCTGATCACAATAACTCTTGCTTCCTGATCAGAATTCCCCTTGCTTCCTGATCACAATTCACCTTTCTTCCTGATCACATTGCCCCCTGCATGCTTATCAGAATGCCCCGTCTTTACACATCACGTTACCCCTTGTTCCCTGATCGCAATACGCCTTGCCTACTGGTCACATTGCCCTTTGCTTCCTGATCAAAATTCCCCCTTTTAATGATCACAATGACCCCTGCTTACTTTTCAGAATGTCCCCTGTTTACACATCACAATACCCCTTGCCTACTGAACACAATGCCTTTTGCTCCTGAGCACAATACCTCTTGCTTCCTGATCTCAATTCCCCTTACTTCCTGATCACAATCCCCCATCCTTACTGTTCACAATACCCCCTGTTACTGATCACAATGCCCCTTGCTTTGTGATTACAATGCCCCTTGTTCTTAATCATAATGACCCCTGTTTGTGATCAAAATACCACCTAATTAGTGATTACAATGCTCCCTGGTAACTGGTCAAAATGCCCCTTTCTTTCTGATCACAATGCGCCTGGTGACTTTTCAGAATGCCCCCTGTTTACACATCACAGTACCCCTTGTTGACTGATCACAATACCCCTTCCCAAGTGATCACAATGCCCTTAGCTTCCTGATCACATTACCTCAGCTTCCTGATCAAAATTCCCCTTGCCTACTGATCACAATGCCCTTTGCTTCCTGAAAACAATAACTATTGCTTCCTGATCACAATTACCCTTGCTTCCTGATCACAATACCCCTGTTACTGATCACAATGCCCCTGCTTTGTGATCACAATGACCCTTTTTTACTGATCACAATGCCGCTTGTTCTTGATCATAATGAATCCTGTTTCTGATCACAATACCCCCTGATTTGTGATTAGAATGCTCCCTGCTCACTGATCACAATGCCGCATTCTTCCTGATCAAAATGCCCCCTTTTACTGTCCACAATGCCCCCTGCTTACTTTTCAGAATGCCCCTGTTACACATCACAGTACCCCTTATTCGCTGATCACAATACCCCTTGCCTACTTCTCACAATGCCCTTTGCTTCCTGATCACAATGCCTCTTGCTTCCTGATCACAATTCCCCTTGCTTCCTGATCACAATCCCCCATCTTTAGTGATCACAATGACCCGTGTTACTGATCACAATACCCCCTGCTTTGTGATCACAATTCCCCTTGTTCTTAATCATAACGACCACTGTGTCTGATAACAATACCCCCTGATGAGTGATTAAAATTCTCCCTGCTTACTGATCACAATGGCCCTTTCTTCCTGATCTCATTGACCCCTGTTTACACATCACAGTACGCGTTGTTCACTGATCAAAATACCCCTTGCCTACTGATCACAATGCCCTTTGTTTCCTGATCACAATAACTGTGGTTTCCTGATCACAATTGCCCTTGCCTCCTGATCACAATCCCCCATCCTTACTGATCACAATACCCCCGATAGTGATCTCAGTGCCCCTCTTAATTTTCAGAATACGCCCTGTTTACACATCACATACCTCTTGTAAACTGATCACGATAGCCCTTGGTAATGATCACAATGCCCTTTGCTTCCTGATCACAATATATCTTGCTTCCTGATCACAATTCCCTGGGTTCCTGATCACAATCCCCCATTCTTCCTGATCGCAATGCCCCTTGATCTTGATAATAATGACCCTTGTTTGTGGTCACGATACCCTCTGATTAGTGATTACAATGCTCCCTGCTTACTGGTCAAAATGCCCATTTGTTCCAGATCACACTGCCCCCTTTTACTGATCACAATGCCCCCTGCTTTGTGATCACAATGCCCCTTCTTTACTGATCACAATGCCGCTTGTTCTTGATCATAATGACCCCTGTTTCTGATCACAATACCTCATGTTTAGTGATTACAATATTCCGTGCTTACTGCTCACAATGCCCTTTGGTTCCTGATCACAATGCCTCTTGCTTCCTGATCACAATTCCCCTTATTTCCTGATCACAATCCCCCATCCTTACTGATCACAATACCCCCGTTAATGATAACAATGCCCCTGCATTGTGATCATAATGCCCCGTCTTTACTGATCACAATGTCGCTTGTACTTGATTATAATGACCCCTGTTTCTGATCACAATTCCCGCTGAGTAGTGATTACAATGCTCCCTGCTTACTGGTCAAAATGCCCATTTGTTCCTGATCACATTGCCCCCTTTTCTGATCACAATGCATCCTGCATACTTTTCAGAATATCCCCTGTTTACAGACCACAGTACCCCTTATTCACCGATCACAATACCCCTTGCCTACAGATGCCAATGCCCTTTGCTTCCTCATCACAATCCCCCATCCTTACAGATCACTATGCCCCCTGTTACTGATCACAATGCCCCTGCTTTGTGATCACAATGCCCCTTGTTCTTAATCATAATGACCCCTGTTTTTGATCACAATCCCCCCAAATTAGTGATTATAATGCTCCATGCTTACTGGTCAAAATGCCCCTTTGTTCCTGATCACAATGCCCCCTTTTACTGATCACAATGCCCACTGCTTACTTTTCAGAATGCCCCCTGTTTACACATCACAGTACTCCGTGATCACTGATCACAATACCCCTTGGCAACTGATCACAATACCCATTGCTTCCTGATCACAATACCTCTGGCTTCCTGATCACAATTCCCCTTCCTTCCTGATCACAATACCCCCGTTAATGATCACAAAGCGCCTGCTTTGTGATCACAATGCCCGTTCTTTACTGATCACAATGCCGCTTGTTCTTGATCATAATGACCCCTGTTTCTGATCACAATACCCCCTGATTAGTGATTACAATGCTCCCGGCTTTCTGGTCAAAGTTCCAGTTTGTTCCTGATCACAGTGCCCCCTTTTACTGAACACAGTGCTGCCTGCTTAGTTTTCAGAATATCCCCTGTTTACACGTCACAGTACCCCTTGTTCACCGATCACAATACCCTTTGCCTACTGATCACAATGCCCTTTGCTTCATGATCACAATTCTCCTTGCTTCCTAATCACATTCCTTCACACTTAGTGATTACAATGCTCCCTGCATACTGATCACAATGCCCCTTTGTTCCTTACCACAATGCCCCCTGCTTAGTTATCAGAATGCCCCCTGTTTACACATCACCGTACACCTTGTTCACTGATCACAATACCCCTTGCCTACTGATCACAATGCCCTTTGCGTCCTGATCAAAATTACCCTGGCTTAATGATCACAATCCCTCATGCTTAGTGATCACAATGCCCCCTGTTACTGATGAAAATGCCGCCTGCTTTGTGATCACAATGCCCCTTGTTCTTAATCATAATGACCACTGTTTCTGATCATAATACCACCTTATGAGCGATTAAAGTGATCCCTGCTAATTGATCACGATGGAATTTCTTCCTGGTCACAATGCCCCCTGTTTACACATCACAGTACCCGTTGTTCACTGATTACAATACCCCATGCCTACTGATCACAATTCCCTTTACGTCCTGATCATAATGCCCCCTGTTTACACATCACAGTACCCCTTGCTCCATGATCACAATACCCCTTCCCTAGGGACCACAGTTTTCTTTGCTTCCTGATCACAATTCCGCTTGCTTCCTGATCACAATTCCCCATTCTTACTGATCACAATACCCCCGTTACTGATCACAATGCACTCTCTTCCTGATCACAATGCCCCCTGCTTTCTTATCAGAATGCCCCCTATTTACACATCACATTACCCCTTTGCTTCCTGATCACAATTGCCCTTGCTTCCTAATCACATTTCCCATCCTGAGTGATCACAATGCTCCGTGTTACTGATCACAATGCCCCGTGCTTTGTGATCACAATGCCACTTGTTATTAATCATAATGACCTTTGTTTCTGATAACAATACCCCCTGATGAGTGATAAAAATGCTCCCTGCTTACTGATCACAATGGCCGTTTCTTCCTGATCACTTTGCCCCCTGTTTACACATCACAGTACCCGTTGTTCACTGATCACCATACCCTTTGTCTACTGAACACAATGCCCTATGCTTCCTGATCACAACACCTCTTGCTTCCCGATCACGATTCCCCTATTCCTGATCACAATTCCCCATCCTTACTGATCACAATGCCCCCTGCTTTGTGGTCACATTGTCCCTTGCTCTTGATCTTAATGACCCTTGTTTGTGATCACAATAACTCCTGATTAGTGATTACAATGCTCCCTGCTTACTGGTCAAAATGCCCCTTTGTTCCTGATTACAATGTCCCCCTTACTGATCACAATGCCTCCTGTTTACTTTTCAGAATATCCCCTGTTTACATATCACAGTACCCCTTGTTCACCGATCACAATACCCCTTGCCTACTGATCACAATGCCCTTTGCTTCCTGAGCACAATACACCTTGCATCCTGATCACAATTACCCTTGCTTCGTGAACACATTCCCCATCCTTAGTGATCACAATGCCCCCTGTTACTGATCAAAATGCCCCATGCTTTGTGATCGCAATGCCCTTTGTTCTTAATCATAATGACAACTGTTTCTGATAACAATACCCCTGATAAGTGATTAAAATGCTCCCTGCTTACTGATCAAAATGACCCTTTTTTCCTGATCAAAATGATCCCTGCTTACTTTTAAGAATGCCCCCAGTTTACACATGACAGTACCCATTGTTCACTGATAACAATACACCTTGCCTACTGATCACAATACCCTTTGCTTACTGATCACAATACCTCTTCTTCCTGATCACAATCCCCCATCGGTACTGATCACAATGCCCCTGCTTTGTGATCACAATGGCCCTTGCACTTGATAATAATGACCCATATTTGTGATCACAATACCCCCTGAGTAGTGATTACAATGCACCCTGCTTCCTGATTACAATGACTCCTTTGTTCCTGATCACAATGCCCCCTTCTTACATTTCAGAATGCCCCCTGCTTACACATTACAGTACCCTTTGTTCACTGGTATCAATAACCCTTGCCTACCAATCACAATGCCCTTTGCTTCCTGATAACAACACCTCTTGCTGACTGATCACAATTCCCCTACTTCCTGATCACAATCCCCCATCGTTACTTATCACAATACCCCAGTTACTCATCACAATGCCCCCTTCTTTTTGATCACGATGCCCATTGTTTACTGATCACAATGCCGCTTGTTCTTGATCATAATGAACCCTGTTTCTGATTACAAACCCCCTGTTTAGTGATTACAATGCCTACTGTTTACACACCACAGTACCCGTTGTTCACTGATCACAATACCACTTGCCTACTGATCACAATTCACTTTGCTTACTGATCACAATACATTTTGCTTCCTGATCACAAACCCCCATCTTTACTGATCACAACCCCCTGCTTTGTGATCACAATGCTCCTTGCTCTTGATCATAATGACCCCTCTTTGTGATCAAGATACCCACTGATTAGTGATTAAAATGCTCCCTGCTTACTGATCACAATGTCCCCTGCTTACTCATCAGAATGCCCCCTGTTTACACATCACAGTACCCGTTGTTCACTGATCACAATACCCCTTGCCCTTGATTACAATACCTTTTGCTTCCTGATCACACCTCTTGCTTCCTGATCAGAATCCTCCTACTTCCTGATCACAATCCCCCATCCTTACTTATCACAAAACCCCAGTTACTCATCACAATGCCCTCTTCTTTGTGATCACAATGCTCATTGTTTACTGATCACAATGCCGCTTGTTCTTGATCATAATGACCCCTGTTTCTGATCACAATACCACCTGATTAGTGATTAAAATGCCCCCTGTTTAGACATCACAGTTCCCCTTGGTCACGGATCACAATAACCCTTGCTTACTGATCACAATGCCCTTTACGTCCTGATCACAATGCCCCCTGTTTACAAATCACAGTACCCATGCTCCATGATCACAATACCCCTTCCCTAGTGACCACAGTGCCCTTTGCTTCCTGATCACAATTCCGCTTGCTTCCAGATCACAATTCCCCATTCTTACTGATCACAATACCCCCATTACTGATCACAATGCCACTCTCTTCCTGATCACAATGTCCGCTGCTTTCTTATCAGAATGCCCCCCTATTTACACATCACAATACCCCTTGTTCACTGATCACAATACCCCTTGCCTACTGGTCACAATGCTCTTTGCTTCCTGATCACAATTGCCCTTGCTTCCTGATCACATTTCACATCCTGAGTGATCACAATGCCCCGTGTTACTGATCACAATGCCCCGTGCTTTGTGATCACAATGCCCCTTGTTATTAATCATAATGACCTTTGTTTCTGATAACAATATCCCCTGATGAGTGATAAAATTGCGCCCTGCTTACTGATCACAATGGCTGTTTCTTCCTGATCACTTTGCCCCCTGTTTACACATCACAGTACCCGTTGTTCACTGATCACAATACCCCTTGCCTACTGATCACAATGCCCTTTGCTTCCTGATCACAATTACCCTGGCTTACTGATCACAATCCCTCATGCTTAGTGATCACAATGCCCCCTGTTACTGATGAAAATGCCGCCTGCTTTGTGATCACAATGCCCCTTGTTCTTAATCATAATGACCACTGTTTCTGCTCATAATACCACCTTATGAGTGATTAAAGTGATCCCTGCTAATTGATCACGATGGCATTTCTTCCTGGTCACAATGCCCCGTGTTTACACATCACAGTACCCGTTGTTCACTGATTACAATACCCCATGCCTACTGATAACAATGCCCTTTGCTTCCTGATCACAATACCTCTTGCTTCCTGATCACAATTCCCCTACTTCCTGATCACAATTCCACATCCTTAACTGAGCACAATGTACCCTGCTTTGTGATCACAAAGCCCCTTGCTCTTGTTCATAATGACCCTTGTTTGTGATCACAATTCCCCTTTCTTCCTGATCACAATGACCCCTGCTTACTTATCAGAATGCCCCCAGTTTACACATCACAGTATCCTTTGTTCACCTATCACTATACCCCTTGCCTACTGATCACATTGTCCTTTCTTTCCTGATCACAACTCCACATTCTTATTGATCACAATAACCCAGTTACTGATCACAATGCCCCTTTTTTCCTGATCACAATGCCCACTGCTTACTTTTCAGAATGCCCCCTGTTTACACATCACAGTACCCCTTGTTCACTGATCACAATACCCCTTGCCTACTGATCACAATGCCTTTGCTTCCTGATCACCATCCCTCGTGCTTCCTGATCACAATTCCCCTTGCTTCCTGATCACAATTTCCCATCTTTACTGATCACAATGCCCACGGCATTGTGATCACAGTGCCCCTTGCTCTTGATCATGAAGACCCCTGTTTCTGATCACAATACCCCTGATTAGAGATTACAATGCTCCCTGCTTACTGTTCACAATGACCCTTTCTTCCTGATCCCAACGCCCCCTGCTTACTTTTCAAAATGCACCCTGTTTACACATCACAGTACCCGTTGTTCACTGATCACAATACCCCTTGCCTACTGATCACAATGCCGCGTGCTTCCTGATCACAATCCCTCTTGCTACCTGATCACAAATCCCCTACTTCCTGATCACAATTCCCCATCTTTACTGATCACAATGCCCCCTGCTTTGTGATCACAATGCCCCTTGCTCTTGATCATAATGACCCTTGTTTGTGGTCACAATGCACCCTGAATACTAATTACAATGCTCCCTGCTTAATGGTCAAAATGCCCCTTTTCTCCTGATCACAATGCCCCTGCTTTCTTATCAGAATGCCCCCTGTTTACACATCACAGTACCCCTTGTTCTCTGATCACAATACCCCTTGCCTACTGCTCACAATGCCCTTTGCTTCCTGATCACAATAACTCTTGCTTCCTGATCACTATTCCCCTTGCTTCCTGATCACAATTCACCTTTCTTCATGATCACATTGCCCCCTGCATGCTTATCAGAATGCCCCGTCTTTACACATCATGTTACCCCTTGTTCCCTGATCGCAATACGCCTTGCCTACTGGTCACAATGCACTTTGCTTCCTGATCAAAATTCCCCTTGCTTCCT
Source organism: Hipposideros larvatus (assembly GCA_031876335.1). Lineage (NCBI taxonomy): Eukaryota > Metazoa > Chordata > Mammalia > Chiroptera > Hipposideridae > Hipposideros > Hipposideros larvatus. The sequence goes on along the minus strand of CM063104.1, from coordinate 2,636,523 downwards.
GATCACAATCCCCCATCCTTAGTGATCACAATGTCCCTTGTTCTGAATCATAATGGCCCATGTTTGTGATCACAATACCACCCAATTAGTGATTACAATGCTGCCTGCTTACTGGTCAAAATGCCCATTTATTCCTGATCAAAATTCCCCCTTTTAATGATAACAATGACCCCTGCTTACTTTTCAGAATGTCCCCTGTTTACACATCACAATACCCCTTGCCTACTGAACAAAATGCTTTTGCTCCTGAGCACAATACCTCTTGCTTCCTGATCACGATTCCCCTACTTCCTGGTCACAATTCCGCATCCTAACTGAGCACAATGCCCCCTGCTTTGTGATCACAAAGCCCCTTGCTCTTGATCATAATGACCCTTGTTTGTGATCACAATACCCCGATAAGTGATTACAATACTCCCTGCATACTGATCACAATGCCCCTTTCTTCCTGATCACAATGACCCCTGCTTACTTATCAGAATGCCCCCAGTTTACACATCACAGTAACACTTGTTCACCTATCACTATACCCCTTGCCTACTGATCACAATGTCCTTTGTTTCCTGATCACAACTCCACATTCTTATTGATCACAATAACCCAGTTACTGATCACAATGACCCTTTCTTCCTTATCACAACGCCCCCTGCTTACTTTTCAGAATGCACCCTGTTTACACATCACAGTACCCGTTGTTCACTGATCACAATACCCCTTGCCTACTGATCACAATGCCCCTTGCTTCCTGATCACAATCCCTCTTGCTTCCTGATCACAAATCCCCTTACTTCCTGATCACAATTCCCCATCTTTACTGATCACAATGCCCCCTGCTTTGTGATCACAATGCCCCTTGCTCTTGATCATAATGACCATTGTTTGTGGTCACAATGCACCCTGAATAGTAATTACAATGCTCCCTGCTTAATGGTCAAAATGCCCTTTTTCTCCTGATCACAATGCCCCTGCTTACTTATCAGAATGCCCCCTGTTTACACATCACAGTACCCCTTGTTCTCTGATCACAATACCCCTTGCCTACTGCTCACAATGCCCTTTGCATCCTGATCACAATAACTCTTGCTTCCTGATCAGAATTCCCCTTGCTTCCTGATCACAATTCACCTTTCTTCCTGATCACATTGCCCCCTGCATGCTTATCAGAATGCCCCGTCTTTACACATCACGTTACCCCTTGTTCCCTGATCGCAATACGCCTTGCCTACTGGTCACATTGCCCTTTGCTTCCTGATCAAAATTCCCCCTTTTAATGATCACAATGACCCCTGCTTACTTTTCAGAATGTCCCCTGTTTACACATCACAATACCCCTTGCCTACTGAACACAATGCCTTTTGCTCCTGAGCACAATACCTCTTGCTTCCTGATCTCAATTCCCCTTACTTCCTGATCACAATCCCCCATCCTTACTGTTCACAATACCCCCTGTTACTGATCACAATGCCCCTTGCTTTGTGATTACAATGCCCCTTGTTCTTAATCATAATGACCCCTGTTTGTGATCAAAATACCACCTAATTAGTGATTACAATGCTCCCTGGTAACTGGTCAAAATGCCCCTTTCTTTCTGATCACAATGCGCCTGGTGACTTTTCAGAATGCCCCCTGTTTACACATCACAGTACCCCTTGTTGACTGATCACAATACCCCTTCCCAAGTGATCACAATGCCCTTAGCTTCCTGATCACATTACCTCAGCTTCCTGATCAAAATTCCCCTTGCCTACTGATCACAATGCCCTTTGCTTCCTGAAAACAATAACTATTGCTTCCTGATCACAATTACCCTTGCTTCCTGATCACAATACCCCTGTTACTGATCACAATGCCCCTGCTTTGTGATCACAATGACCCTTTTTTACTGATCACAATGCCGCTTGTTCTTGATCATAATGAATCCTGTTTCTGATCACAATACCCCCTGATTTGTGATTAGAATGCTCCCTGCTCACTGATCACAATGCCGCATTCTTCCTGATCAAAATGCCCCCTTTTACTGTCCACAATGCCCCCTGCTTACTTTTCAGAATGCCCCTGTTACACATCACAGTACCCCTTATTCGCTGATCACAATACCCCTTGCCTACTTCTCACAATGCCCTTTGCTTCCTGATCACAATGCCTCTTGCTTCCTGATCACAATTCCCCTTGCTTCCTGATCACAATCCCCCATCTTTAGTGATCACAATGACCCGTGTTACTGATCACAATACCCCCTGCTTTGTGATCACAATTCCCCTTGTTCTTAATCATAACGACCACTGTGTCTGATAACAATACCCCCTGATGAGTGATTAAAATTCTCCCTGCTTACTGATCACAATGGCCCTTTCTTCCTGATCTCATTGACCCCTGTTTACACATCACAGTACGCGTTGTTCACTGATCAAAATACCCCTTGCCTACTGATCACAATGCCCTTTGTTTCCTGATCACAATAACTGTGGTTTCCTGATCACAATTGCCCTTGCCTCCTGATCACAATCCCCCATCCTTACTGATCACAATACCCCCGATAGTGATCTCAGTGCCCCTCTTAATTTTCAGAATACGCCCTGTTTACACATCACATACCTCTTGTAAACTGATCACGATAGCCCTTGGTAATGATCACAATGCCCTTTGCTTCCTGATCACAATATATCTTGCTTCCTGATCACAATTCCCTGGGTTCCTGATCACAATCCCCCATTCTTCCTGATCGCAATGCCCCTTGATCTTGATAATAATGACCCTTGTTTGTGGTCACGATACCCTCTGATTAGTGATTACAATGCTCCCTGCTTACTGGTCAAAATGCCCATTTGTTCCAGATCACACTGCCCCCTTTTACTGATCACAATGCCCCCTGCTTTGTGATCACAATGCCCCTTCTTTACTGATCACAATGCCGCTTGTTCTTGATCATAATGACCCCTGTTTCTGATCACAATACCTCATGTTTAGTGATTACAATATTCCGTGCTTACTGCTCACAATGCCCTTTGGTTCCTGATCACAATGCCTCTTGCTTCCTGATCACAATTCCCCTTATTTCCTGATCACAATCCCCCATCCTTACTGATCACAATACCCCCGTTAATGATAACAATGCCCCTGCATTGTGATCATAATGCCCCGTCTTTACTGATCACAATGTCGCTTGTACTTGATCATAATGACCCCTGTTTCTGATCACAATTCCCCCTGATTAGTGATTACAATGCTCCCTGCTTATTGGTCAAAATGCCCATTTGTTCCTGATCACACTGCCACCTTTTCTGATCACTATGCATCCTGCATACTTTATAGAATATCCCCTGTTTACAGACCACATTACCCCTTATTCACCGATCACAATACCCCTTGCCTACTGATGCCAATGCCCTTTGCTTCCTCATCACAATCCCCCATCCTTAAGGATCACTATGCCCCCTGTTACTGATCACAATGCCCCTGCTTTGTGATCACAATGCCCCTTTCTTCCTGATCACAATGACCCCTGCTTACTTATCAGAATGCCCCCAGTTTACACATCACATTACCCCTTGTTCTCTGATCACAATACCCCTTGCTTACTGCTCACAATGCCCTTTGCTTCCTGATCACGATAACTCTTGCTTCCTGATCAAAATTCCCCTTGCTTCCTGATCACAATTCACCTTTCTTCCTGATCACATTGCCCCCTGCATGCTTATCAGAATGCCCCATCTTTACACATCACGTTACCCCTTGTTCCCTGATCGCAATACGCCTTGCCTACTGGTCACAATGCCCTTTGCTTCCTGATCAAAATTCCCCTTGCTTCCTGATCACAATCCCCCATCCTTAGTGATCACAATGCCCCCTGCTATTGATGACAATGCCCCCTGCTTTGTGATCACAATGCCCCTTGTTCTGAATCATAATGGCCCATGTTTGTGATCACAATACCACCCAATTAGTGATTACAATGCTCCCTGCTTACTGGTCAAAATGCCCCTTTATTCCTGATCAAAATTCCCCCTTCTAATGATCACAATGAAACCTGCTTACTTTTCAGAATGTCCCCTGTTTACACATCACAATACCCCTTGCCTACTGAACACAATGCCTTTTGCTCCTGAGCACAATACTTCTTGCTTCCTGATCTCAATTCCCCTTACTTCCTGATCACAATCCCCCATCCTTACTGTTCACAACACCCACTGTTACTGATCACAATGCCCCTTGCTTTGTGATTACCATGCCCCTTGTTCTTAATCATAATGACCTCTGTTTGTGATCAAAATACCACCTAATTAGTGATTACAATGCTCCCTGGTAACTGGTCAAAATGCCCCTTTCTTTCTGATCACAATGCGCCTGGTGACTTTTCAGAATGCCCCCTGTTTACACATCACAGTACCCCTTGTTGACTGATCACAATATCCCTTCCCAAGTGATCACAATGCCCTTAGCTTCCTGATCACATTACCTCAGCTTCCTGATCAAAATTCCCCTTGCCTACTGATCACAATGCCCTTTGCTTCCTGAAAACAATAACTATTGCTTCCTGATCACAATTACCCTTGCTTCCTGATCACAATACCCCTGTTACTGATCACAATGCCCCTGCATTGTGATCACAATGACCCTTCTTTACTGATCACAATGCCGCTTGTTCTTGATCATAATGAACCCTGTTTCTGATCACAATAACCCCTGATGAATGATTACAATGCTCCCTGCTTACTACTCACAATGTCCCTTTCTTCCTGATCACATTGCCCCCTGTATACACATGCAGTACGCGTTCTTCGTTGATCACAATACCCTTGCATATTGACCACAATGCCCTTTACTTCCTGATCACAATACCTCTTGCTTCGTGATCACAATTCCGCTATTTCCTGTTCACAATTCCCCATCCTTACTGATCACAATGCCCCCTGCTTTGTGATCACAATGCCCCTTGCTCTTGATCATAATGACACTTGTTGTGATCACAAACCCCTTCATTAGTGGTTACAATGCTCCCTGCTTTCTGCTCAAAATGCTCCTTTTTTCCTGATCACAATGCCCCCTGCTTTGTGATCACAATACCCCTTCTTTACTGATCACATTGCCGCTTGTTCTTGATCATAATGACCCCTGTTTCTGATCACAATACCTCCTGTATAGTGATTACAATATTCCGTGCTTACTGATCACAATGCCGCTTTCTTCCTGATCACAATGCCCCTGCTTACTTATCAGAATATCCCCTGTTTACACGTCACAGTACCCCTTGTTCACCGATCACAAAACCCTTTGCCTACTGATCACAATGCCCTTTGCTTCCTGATCACAATACCTCTTGCTTCCTGATCACAATTCCTCTACTTCCTGATCACAATTCCACATCCTAACTGAGCACAATACCCCCTGCTTTGTGATCACAAAGCCCCTTGCTCTTGATCATAATGACCCTTGTTTGTGATCACAATACCCCCTCATTAGTGATTACAATGCTCCCTGCATACTGATCACAATGCCCCTTTCTTCCTGATCACAATGACCCCTGCTTACTTATCAGAATGCCCCCAGTTTACACATCACAGTACCCCTTGTTCACCTATCACTATACCCCTTGCCTACTGATTACAATGTCCTTTGTTTCCTGATCACAACTCCACATTCTTATTGATCACAATAACCCAGTTACTGATCACAATGCCCCTTTTTTCCTGATCACAATGCCCACTGCTTACTTTTCAGAATGCCCCCTGTTTACACATCACAGTACCCCTTGTTCACTGATCACAATACCCCTTGCCTACTGATCACAATGCCTTTGCTTCCTGATCACAATCCCTCTTGCTTCCTGATCACAATTCCCCTTGCTTCCTGATCACAATCTCCCATCTTTACTGATCACAATGCCCACTGCATTGTGATCACAGTGCCCCTTGCTCTTGATCATGAAGACCCCTGTTTCTGATCACAATACCCCTGATTAGTGATTACAATGCTCCCTTATTACTGATCACAATGACCCTTTCTTCCTGATCACAACGCCCCCTGCTTACTTTTCAGAATGCACCCTGTTTACACATCACAGTACCCGTTGTTCACTGATCACAATACCACTTGCCTACTGATCACAATGCCCCTTGCTTCCTGATCACAAATCCCCTTACTTCCTGATCACAATTCCCCATCTTTACTGATTACAATGCCCCCTGCTTTGTTATCACAATGCCCCATGCTCTTGATCATAATGACCCTTGTTTGTGGTCACAATGAACCCTGAAGTGTAAATACAATGCTCCCTGCTTAATGGTCAAAATGCCCCTTTTCTCCTGATCACAATGCCCTGGTTACTTATCAGAATGCCCCCTGTTTACACATCACAGTACCCCTTGTTCTTTGATCACAATACCCCTTGCCTACTGCTCACAATTCCCCTTGCTTCCTGATCACAATTCCCCATTCTTCCTGATCACCATACCCCCATTACTGATCACAATGCCCCTTTCTTCCTGATCAAATTGCCCCGGCTTACTTATCAGAATACCCCCTATTTACACATCACAGTACCCCTTTTTCACTGTAAACAATACCTCTTGCATACTGATAACAATGCCCTTTGCTTCCTGATCACATTCCCCCATCCTTAGTGATCACAATGCCCCCATTACTGATCGCAATGCCCACTGCTTTGTGATCACATTGCCCCTTGTTCACCGATCATAATACCCCTTTCCTACTAATCACAATGCCCTTTGCTTCCTGATCACAATACCTCTTGCTTCCTGATCACAATTCCCCTTGCTTCCTGATCACAATCCCCCATCTTTTCTGATCACAATACCCCAGTTAGCGATCACAATGACCCCTGCTTTGTGATCACAATGCCCCTTGTATACTGGTCAGAATGCCGCTTCTTCTCGATCATAATGACCCCTGTTTCTGATCACAATAACTCCTGATTAGTGAATAAAATGCTCCCTGCGAGTGATCACAATTACACTTTCCTCCTGATCACATTTCCCCCTGCTTGCTTATCAGAATTCCCGTCTTTGCACATCACGGTACCTGATCACAATACCCCTTGCCTACTGATCACAAGGCCCTTTGCTTCTTGATCACCATTCCCCTTGCTTCCTGATCACTATCCCCCATCCTTAGTGATCACAATGCTCCCTGTTACTGATCACAATGCCCATTGCTCTGTGATTACAATGCCCTTTGTTCTTAATCATAATGACCGCTGTTAGTGATCACAATACCACCTAATTAGTGATACAATGCTCCCTGGTAACTGGTCAAAATGCCCCTTTTTTCTTTTTCACATTGCCCCCTGTTTACACATCAAACTACTCCTTGTTACCTGATCACAATACCCCTTGCCTAATGATTACAATGCCCTTTGCTTCATGATTACAATTCCCCTTGCTTGCTCATCACAATCCCCATTCTTAGTGATCACAATGCCCCATACTTTGAAATCACAATGCCCCTTGCTCTTGATCATAATGACCCTTGTTTGTGATCACAATACCCCCTGATTAGTGATTAAAATTCTCCCTGCTTGCTGATCCCACTGCCCCTTTCTTCCTGATCACATTGCCCCCTGTTTGCTTATCAGAATGCCCTGTCTTACACATCACGGTACCTGATCACAATACCCCTTGCCTACTGATCACAATGCCCTTTGCTTCCTGATCACAATTCCTCTGGCTTCCTGATCACAATTCCCCTAGTTTCCTGATCACAATCCCCCATTCTTACTGATCACAATATACCTCACGGCGGCTTTCTCCACTCAGGGCAATGCACGTCCTTGGCACCGCAGACCAAGGACTCAAGGAAAACCGTCTGTCTCCCTGCAAGTGTGCATTGAGTCACCCACGCTGTCTGTTGCTGGACCAAGGACCAAGGGATGTATCACATGACCCACCCTAACGAAGGCCCCTGTCTTCGCTGCTGTGCCCCTCGTTCGCAATCTCCCCCAATGCACGGTAATCCTCCATCCTACCTAGGACTCCCATCACACAGGGGAAAAGAGCCGGACCAAAACAGCAGACTCAACTATGGAGAAAAACACCAACACCCCTGTGAGTCGTGTGAGGCCTCTGACTGCAGGAAAGAAGACCTCTATGGGAAAAGCTCAGAGGCAAGTGACCCACGCACAGAGAGTACCTGCTACTACAACTTGTCGCCCCAAGGAGGAAATCTGGGTGAGGCTCCGAGCACCATCTCACTGCTGGGACCCTGGCGGCATGCACTTAGTCACCACCGTGATTGCCACCGACAGGGCACCGTCTCCTCACAGGACACCAATCCCCGGCACGACCACACTCCAATGTGTAAGATTCCACCTCAACACAGCCTCGGTGTGACTGTCTCAGAGTGTTTCCCAGGGTGAGCGGCCATCCCATGGCTGTCAAGCTCTGGGTCTTGGATGCTATGCTCCCCCTCCCATTCCTTCTCCCTGTGTCTCCTTCTGTCATTTTGTCTGCGGGTCTCTCTCGCTCCCTGTGTGTCTCACTCTGTTGCCCCTTCAGTGGCCTTCTTTTATTGGCTCTTACCTCAATTGTTCAGAGGATTTGATGTGTCAGGGGAAGTTGGAGACCCCCTCTCCTGTGGCGAGACCTAGGCCAGGTTTATTTGTACCAGAAGAGGTTGTAGGTGTTGTGCTATTGCGGGGGCACAGAGCCTCATTGATCCATTCATAGGGGCTGTTTTAGGTCTCCCTTCCCTTCTGCATTAGGTGGGGAATGGGACAACTTGGTCACCCTAAATGAACTAGGGTCTTCTTTCGCTTTTATGTCTGGTAGGCATGGTGGACCATTCCTCAACCAAGAGGGTCTTGGGTCCCTGGCGAGCTGCTTGGCAAGCTGAAGGCCTGGGTAAGCTTTTCTATCAGGAGGCCCTTGTAACCATAGCTTTCATGGGTGGGATACTTCCTCTTCCAAGAAAGCCACCGGTTTGAGGCGTTGTGCACAACAAACAGGGTCCTGGGTTCACTCCCTCTGCAAGAAGGGCCAGGAGTCTCAAGTGCCACTCACTGTCTGGCACCTAGGGAATGGGTGGCAAATCACCATCCTTTTGCCAGTAGTGCCTAGTGTCCATGTTGTCCCACTTGCATGAGCTCTGGGGCATCGGTCTCCCGCTTTTGGCAGGGAAACTTGTGATATGCACACTGCTGATGGGTGGCCAAGGTCTCCACCCTCTGTCAGGATGTTCTGGGTTCCTGACAACCCACTCAAGCTGTTTCTCCTTTCTCACACAGAAAGGGCTAGGGCCGCATTATTCCACTCAAGCTAGGTGGCGGGCCGATTACCTCCTCTCCAACAATGTGTCTGGGACCGATAATTTGCATTCAGGTGGGGTCTTTTTTTCCTAACAGTTGAGGCTAGGGTCCTGTGGCCTTGCTTACTAGACCATCATAAATACGTTTCCCATTGCCTAGAGAGTCTGGGGACACCGGGCTATGCTGACTTTCAAACTTCAGGTCCAACTGTCTGTCAGGCAGGGTCATACATTGCATGCGACCTGCTCAAATGGAAATGGGGGCCGTGTTCCTTCCAACCAGCAGAATGGCCTGCGGACCTTCATGCCCTGACAGTGTCCCATCCTACTTCCAAGGCAGCCTTAGCACCTGTTGGCCTCTCATTTTATCAGGACCATGAAACAAATCCTCTCATTGAGCGTTTCATCATCAAAATAATAATTGAAAGTTGCGTCACCTAGAAAAAAAACTGGTGTCGCAGAATGGATAAAAGACACCAAAAAAATAATACATATGCTTCCCACAAATGTCACTCCATATCGAAAGACACACAGAGACTTAAAGTGAAGGGATGGAAAAAGATACGTTTTACCAATGGAAATGGGGAAATAAAAAGCTGGGGAACAATACTCAGATAACATAGACTTTAAAACAAAAGCTATAACAAGTGACAAAAAGTACATGTCATATTGATAAAACCATCAATCCAACAAGAGGATTAGACTCTTCTAATCATATACATGGCACAAGTAGGACCTACTAACACTGAAAGCAAACATGGTGAGTCATAAATGAAGACATTGAGAGTCATAGTAGGGGATGATGACATGCAAGTACATCATCCAGACAGAAAATCAACCAAGAAACAATGGAATTAAAGAACTTAAATTGATATTTGTAGACCATCTCACCCCTTATCCGAACAATATACACTCCTTTCAAGGGCACACGGGACATTTTCCACAATAGGTCACATGTTTGACCGTGAAACATATCTCCATAGATACAAGAAGACTGAAATGGTACCAAGCATCTTCTCTGGTATCTAACTAGAAATCAAATGCAAGAAAATAATGGGAAAACACACAGAGGCATGGGATCTAAGCAACATGCTACTCAATGGATCAGCAATGTCATCAAGGAAGAAATGAAAAAATACCTTGAGGCTAAAGTAAGTGAAAACACAATGTTCCCAAATGTATGCACACACCGAAAGCAGTCCTAAGAAGCAATTTCAGAGCAATAGAGGCCTACCTCCAGAAAGAAGAACATTCTCTAATAAACAGTCTATTCTTACAACTGAGGGACCTTGAAAAAGAAGACTGAGCAAACCCTCTACCATCCTCCCCCTCTCCACCAACACTCACATAAACACACACACACACACACACACACACACACACACGCACACACACACACACGCACACACACACACACAAACAATGAGAGGGTGGACGACAGTCAGTGTGAGATCAGCGTGATTCTCTAACCTGGCCTTGTCTGCCCTTGGCCTTCCTGTGTTATATTATTGACCTCTGAAACAATGGCCTGAAGAATGTTGTGTGAGACCTAAATCAGAGTCTAAAACATGGGTAAAGTTTCACCATTTCGGCTTTCCTGAGGCCAGTGCCTGAGGCCGCTAGGCCGCAGCATGGAAACATGGTACTATTTCCAGCATCTCCATCACAGTGAGCTGGGAAAGGGCTTCATTATGATGTGGTTGCCTGGTTACCAGGGTTCCAAGTTCTTTTAAGCTTTATGACCAGGAAGTGAGATCACAGACTGGGGTCTCCTCTGTGAACTTCCTCCACATACAAAAACTCCCCAAAGTCCCTCTGGGTTAGGGATTGCTCACCCTACCTCACAAAACAAGGCCACGCCCAGTTACACTAACACTGACCATGCCACAGTGTCAGGACAACCTGTGTGCAGCCGCGGCCATGGCTTTGAGGACCCAGAGCTTGGTTCAGAGCTGGCTTGCGCTCCTCACCAGTGATGTGACTCTGAGCAGCATGTGCTGTCAGGGCCTCCGCAGTTTTCCCATGTGCGTAGTACAGGTCGTTCTAGCATCTCCACCTCAAAATGTCATCACATTATGAACACGTGTAGTGCCTAGAAACCCTGGGCTGTGGTCACATGTTGTCGGGTGCAGACCTGACCGATGACGTTTGTGCTGAACAGAGGTCAGAACACAGCCTACGGGCTGCGTCTGATCTGGCACCTAGGGAAGCACATTGGTTTCCTGCCTCTATCTCAAGAGGGCTGTAATGAAATCCATTTCCAACACAGTCCCCTCTGGCACTGAACTTTCGAGGGACTCCATTATGTTGAGACTTTGGGCCAAGCACCTATCTCGGCCTGCGTGTGGGGCGGCCCCTCCATGGCTCCCAGTGTGCCTGCTTCCATGTCACACATCTCTGCGTGAGCCCCGCCTTTTGAGAATTGGCATTGTTTGGGACCCTTTTCTAAGGAATAGAGAAAAGAAAATGTTGGGGCGTCATTTCCAGACTGAGTAATAGAAAGTTTATGACGCTGCCGGCTCCCTCTTTCTCTCTTTCTCTGTCTCTCTGTGTCTCTCAGTGACTTGTTTTCTATTCCTAGATCACTGTCTCTGTATGCGATGCTGTGTCTGTCTCACACTCGGTCTCTTCATGCTTCTGGTTCTCTCTTTCAGTGTGGTGTGTGTGCATGTCTGAGTGTGTGTGTCTGTGGGTGTGTGTGTTTCTTTATCTGTTTGTCTCTCTCACTGTCTACCTGTCGTGCATCTCTCTTCATATCGCACTCCTTCTATGTCTCTCTTCAATTTCTTCCCTTTGTCCTTCTCTCATTCAGTCTGTCTCCCTCTGCCTCGGTCTTGCTTTCTCTCTAGCCATCTGTCATTATAACGCTCAGCACAAAGGGTTTGGGGAGGTGATGTATAGGAAAATATCATGTGAGTGTGGGGGTCCTGTTCATAGCGTGGGAAAAGTGGACGGCAGTGTATAGAAGGGTGGCATTGGTGTGGGCCCGATGAACCCTGATGGTGCTTTTGGCATCCCGTGACTATGGCCGGTCACACTGGCAAGCAGTTTGGGTCAGAGCCAGTGACAAGGCACTTGTTGTTGCAAGTCCCGGGGCCAGGGCCGATATGCCCATGCCTGGAATCCCAGGGTTCTGACAGTCCCCAAGCCTCAGTTGCCCCGAAGAAGGGACTGCAGATTAGCCAGTTGTGTGTGTGGAGGCAAGCCATCCAGGGCCTGGAGAGTTCCTGCAGGCCAGCACTAGCAGTACTGTGTGACCACCAGGGGAGCATCAGTGGCCGGCGGTGCCCCTGACATGGCCAATGAAGAAGGCTCACTGCAAGCCTGGAATGGCCACTACTCACGGCAGCAGCTTCCGGATCAGCGGTTGGGGAAATGGCGAAACGTGCAGCATGGGATGATGAGGTTGGTGGAGAGTGCTCTCTGGCACACACGCTAAGTGAGAGCACCCAGCATGGTGACGCACACATAACAGGCCGGCCGGAAGGGGTCCCCTTGGGCAAACAATGTCAAGTCCCTGTGCCTATGGGAATCCCACCCTGAATTAGATGATGTTGTCTGATCCCGGAACGTAAGCATGATCGGGTCTGGTTAGTTCTTGCATGAGGACCTGTTGGAATACCACGTCCTACAGGCTTTTGCCTTCCCCTACTGTTGTCGCCAACCCACGATGGGCTCCGTGTCAATACCTCCTACCTGTTGCCGCTCTGCGGCCGCTTAACCCGCCGCTGGTCCCCAGGCGATCGGTGAACTCGCCGCCCTGCCCTACAGCCTCACAACCCCAACCACATGTCAACGCCCGCTGGCTGGTGCTCCTTCAGCTCTCTCCCTGCTCCTGCCCACAAGCTAGCAGCTCACAGCCATTTGGGGCAATCACCGACATCCGAACTGCCCTGGACCAGGGCTTTACACTACGCATGTCTCCACCTTCGCTGCATCACTTCACAGCGGCTTTCTCCAGTCAGGGCAATGCACGTCCTTGGCACCACAGTCCAAGGACTCAAGGAAAACCGTCTGTCTCCCTGCAAGTGTGCACTGAGTCACCCACTCTGTCTGTCGCTCGACCCAGGACCAAGGGATGTATCACATGACCCACCATAATGAAGGCCCCTGTCTTCGCTGCTGTGCCCCTCGTGCGCAATCTCCCCCAATGCACGGTAATCCTCCATCCTACCTAGGACTCCCATCACACAGGGGAAAAGAGCCGGAACAAAACAGCAGAATCAACTATGGAGAAAAACACCAACACCCCTGTGAGTCGTGTGAGGCCTCTGACTGCAGGACAGAAGACCTCTATGGGAAAAGCTGAGTGGCACGTGACCCACGCACAGAGAGTACCTGCTACTACAACTTGTCGCCCCAAGGTGGAAATCTGGGTGAGGCTCCGAGCACCATAGCACTGCTGGGACCCTGGCGGCATGCACTTAGTCACCACCGTGATTGCCACCGACAGGACACCGCCTCCTCACAGAACTTCAGTCCCCGGCACGACCACACTCCAATGTGTAAGATTCCACCTCAACACAGCCTCGGTGTGACAGTCTCAGTGTGTTTCCCAGGGTGAGCGGCCATCCCATGGCTTTCAAGGTCTGGGTCTTGGATGCTATGCTCCCCCTCCCATTTCTTCTCCCTGTGTCTCCTTCTGTCATTTTGTCTTTGGTCTCTCTCGCTCACTGTGTGTCTCTCTCTGTTGCCCCTTCAGTGGCCTTCTTTTATTGGCTCCTGGCTCAGTTGTTCAGAGGATCTGATGTGTCAGGGGTAGTTGGAGCCCCCTCTCCTGTGGCGAGACCTAGGCCAGGTTTATTTGTACCAGAAGAGGTTGTAGGTGTTGTGCTATTGCGGGGGCACAGAGCTTCATTGATTCACTCATAGGGGCTGGTTTTGGTCTCCCTTCACTTCTGCATTAGGTGGGGAATGGGTCAAATTGGTCACCCTAAATGAACTGGAGTCTTCTTGCCCTTGTATGTCTGGTAGGCATGGTGGACCATTCCTCATCCACGAGGGTCTTGGGTCCCTGGCGAGCTGCTGGGAGAGCTGAAGGCCTGGGTAAACTTTTCTATCAGGAGGCCCTTGTGACCATAGCTTTCATGGGCGGGATACTTCCTCTTCCAAGAAAGCCACCGGTTTGAGGCGTTGTGCACAACAAACAGGGTCCTGGGTTCACTCCCTCTGCAACAAGGGCCAGGAGTCTCAAGTGCCACTCACAGTCTGGCAGTGAGGGGGAATGTGGCAAGTCACCATCCGTTTGCCATTAGGGCCTGGTGTCCATGTTGCCCCACTTGCACGAGCTGTGGGGCATCCGTCTCCCGCCTTTGGCAGGGAAACTTGTGATTTGCACGCTGCTGGTGGGTGGCCAAGGTCTCCACCCTCTGTCAGGATGTCTGGGTTCCTGACAACCCAGTCAAGCTGTTTCTCCTTTCTGAGACAGAAAGGGCAAGGGCTGCATTGTTCCAGTCAAGCTAGGTGGCGGACCAATTACCTCCTCTCCAACAATGTGTCTGGGAACCATAATTTGCATTCAGGTGGGGTCTATTTTTCCTATCAGTTGAGGCTACGATCCTATGGCCTTGCTTTCTAGACCATCATAAATACGTTTCCCATTGCCTAGAGAGTCTGGGGACACCAGGCTATGCTGACTTTCAAACTTCAGGTCCAACTGTCTGTCAGGCAGGGTCATACATTGCATGCGACCTGCTCAAATGGAAATGGGGGCCGTTTTCCTTCCAACCAGCAGAATGGCCTGTGGAACTTCATGCCCTGACAGTGTCCCATCCTACTTCCAAGGCAGCCTTAGCACCTGGTGGCCTCTCATGTTATCAGGACCATGCAACAAGTCCTCTCATTGAGCATTTCATCATCAAAATAATGATTGAAAGTTGTGTTACCTAGAATAAAACCTGGCGTCCAGAATGGATAAAATAAACTAAAAAAATAATACATATGCTTCCCACAACACTCACTCCATATCGAAAGACACACAGAGACTGAAAGTGAAGGGATGGAAAAAGATACGTTTTACCAATGGAAATGGGGAAATAAAAAGCTGGGGAAACAATACTCAGATAACATAGACTTTAAAACAAAAGCTATAACAAGTGACAAAAAGTACATGTCATATTGATAAAACCATCAATCCAACAAGAGGATGGGACTCTTCTAATCATATACATGGCACACGTAGGACCTACTAACACTGAAAGCAAACATGGTGAGTCATAAATGAAGACATTGTGAGTCATAGTAGGGGATGATGACATGCAAATACATCATCCAGACAGAAAATCAACCATGAAACAATGGAATTAAAGGACTTAAATTGATATTTGTAGACCATCTCACCCCTTATCCGAACAATATACACTCCTTTCAAGGGCACACGGGACATTTTCCACAATAGGTCACATGTTAGACCCTCAAACATATCTCCATAGATACAAGAAGACTGAAATGGTACCAAGCATCTTCTCTGGTATCTACCTAGAAATCAATTGCAAGAAAATAATGGGAAAACACACAAAAGCATGGGATCTAAGCAACATGATACTCAATGGGTCAGCAATGTCATCAAGGAAGAAATGAAAAAATACCTTGAGGCTAAAGTAAGTGAAAACACAATGTTCCCAAATGTATGCACACAGCGAAAGCAGTCCTAAGAAGCAATTTCAGAGCAATAGAGGCCTACCTCCAGAAAGAAGAACATTCTCTAATAAACAGTCTATTCTTACAACTGAGGGACCTTGAAAAAGAAGACTGAGCAAACCCTCTACCATCCTCCCCCTCCCCACCAACAGTCACATAAACACACACACACACACACACACACACACACACACACACAAGGAATGAGAGGTCGGACGACAGTCATTGTGAGATCAGCGTGGTTGTCTAACCTGGCCTGGTCTGCCCTTGGCCTTCCTGTGTTATATTATTGACCTCTGAAACAACGGCCAGAAGAATCTTGTGTGAGACCTAAATCAGAGTCTAAAACATGGGTGAAGTTTCACCATTTCGGCTTTCCTGAGGCCAGTTCCTGAGGCCACTAGGCCGCATCATGGAAACATGGTACTATTTCCAGCATCTCCATCACAGTGAGCTGGGAAAGGGCTGCATTATGATGTGCTTGCCTGGTTACCAGGGTTCCAAGTTCTTTTAAGATTTATGACCAGGAAGTGAGATCAGAGACTGGTGTCTTCTCTGTGAAATTCTTCCTCATACAAAAACTTCCCAAAGTCATAATCTTAAACTAAATCTTACCTATACCTTGACCCGAACCCTAATCATACCTGTCTCTAACCCTGACTCTAACTTTAAACCTGTTTCTAACCCTAACCATAACCATAAACATATCCCAATCCCTGTGCCTGACCCTATCCCTTCCCTAATCCGAGGCCACCCTAACTCTAACATTAACCCCAGCCCTAAATTGAAACCTAAAACTAAACTCAACTCCAAACCTAACCCTAACACTGTCCCTAACCCTAACCCTAACCCTAACACTAAGCCTGTCACTAACACTAACAGTATCACTCAACCTAATCTGCTTGTAACCATAACGCTAATCTTACCTTAACTCTGACTCTAATATTAACCCTAACCCTAAAACTGTCGCTAAACCTAAGTCTGACCCTTACCATCTCTCCACCCTTAACTCTAACCCTCACCCTGTCAGTAACCCTGTCCCTAAATCTAAACTTAAGCATCAGACAAAACCTAAACTTAACTATAACCCTAACACTAAACCTAACCATGTCCCAAACCCTAATCCTGTCCCTAACCCTAATCCTAATCCTAACCCTATACCCTAACCATAAACCTAACCCTAAACCTAACGCTAACCCTAACCCTAAACCCTAAACCCTAAACCCTAAACCCTAACCCTAACCCTAACTTTATACCTAAACCCTAACCATAGCCCTAACCCTAAACCAAACCCTAACCCTAACCCTAAACCTAATCCTGACTCTAACACTCACTGTGTCCCTAACCTATCCCTACCCCTGTAGCTAACCCTTTTCCTAACCCAAAAGCTAAATCTAAATGTATCCCTAGACCTAACTCTAAATGGGGCCCTAACACTATTCCCAACTCCGTACCTAACCCTAATCCTAACACGAACCCTACCCCTAATGCTAACCTTAACCCTAACACTGCCTCTAATATTAACCCTAACCCTAACACTGTCGCTAAACCTAACTCTGACCCTTACCGTCTCTCCAACCTTAACTCTAACCTTCACCCTGTCACTAACCCTGTCCCTAAACCTAAACTTAAGCATCAGACAAAACCTAAAGTTAATATAACCCTAACTCTAAACCTAACCATGTCCCAAACCCTAATCCTGTCCCTAACCCTAAACCTAATGCTAACCCTAACCCAAACCCTAACACTAAACCCTAAACCCTAACCTTAACCCTAACCCTAACCCTAAACCGTAACGCTAACCCTAACCCTAACCCTACCCCTAAACACTAACCCTAACCCTAACCATAACCCTAACCCTAACACAAAACCTAACAATGTCTCAAACCCTAATCCTGTACCTAACCCTAACCCTAAACCCTAAACACTAACCCTAACCCTATGCCTAACGCTAACGCTAACCCTAACCCTAATCCTAAACCCTAACCCTAACCCTAACCCTAACCTTAACCCTAACCCTAACACTGTCGCTAAACCTAACTCTGATCCTTACTGTCTCTCTAACCTTAACTCTAACCCTCACCCTGTCACTAACCCTGTCCCTAAACTTATCCTTAAACATCAGCCAAAATCTAAATTTAACTATAACCTAAAACTGAACTTAACATGTCCCAAAACCGAATCTTGTCCATAACCCTAACCTTAACCCTAACCTAACACTAACCCTAAACCTGAAACCCTAACCCTAACCTTAACCTTAACCCTAACCCTAACCTTAATCCTGTACCTAAACTTAACCCTAATGCTAACCCTAACCATAACCCTAACCCGAAACCCTAAACCCTAACCCGAACCCTAACCCTACCCCTAAACCCTAACCCTAACTCTATCCCAAAACCCTAACCCTAACCCTAAAACCTAACCCTAAACCTAACCCTAACCCTAACCCTAACCTAAACCTAACCCTAACCCTAACACTGTCGCTAAACCTAACTCTGACCCTTACCGTCTCTCTAATTTTAACTCTAACCTTCACCCAGTAACTAACCCTGTCCCTAAACCTAACCTTAACCATCAGCCAAAACCTAAACTTAACTATAACCCTAACACTAAACCTAAACATGTCTCAAACCCGAATCGTGTACCTAACCCTAACCCTAACCCTAACCCTAACCCTAACCCTAACACTAAACCCGGAACCCTAACACTAACCCTAACGCTAAACATAAACCCTAAACCCAAACCCTAACCCTAACGCTAACCCTAACCATAAACACTAAACCCTAACCCTAACCCTAACCCTAAACCTAACCCTAAACCCTAAACCCTAACACTAACCCTAAACCTAAAGCCTAAACCCTAACTCTAACCCTAACCCTAACCCTAAACCCTAAACCCTAACCTTAACCCTAACCCTAAACCTAAACCGTAACCCTAACCCTAACCCTATCCCTAAAACCTAACCCTAACCCTAACCCTAACCCTAACTCTAACCCTAACCCTAACCTAACCTGATCCCTAACCCTAACACTGTCGCTAAACCTAACTCTGACGCTTACCGTCTCTCCAACCTTAACTCTAACCCTCACCCTGTCACTAACCCTGTCCCTAAACCTAAACTTAAGCATCAGACAAAACCTAAACTTAATATAACCCTAACAGTAAACCTAACCATGTCCCAAACGCTAATCCTGTCCCTAACCCTAAACCTAATGCTAACCCTAACCCTAACCCTAACCCTAACCCTAAACACTAACCTTAACGCTAACCCTAAACCTAAACCTTAACCCTAACACTAACCCTATCCCTAAAACCTAACCCTAACCCTAACCCTAACCCTAACCCTAACCCTATCCTTAACCCTAACACTAAACCCGAAACCCTAACACTAACCCTAACCCTAAACCTAAACCCTAAACCCAAACCCTAACCCTAACGCTAACCGTAACCATAAACACTAAACCCTAACACTAACCCTAACCCTCACACTAAACCCTAAACCCTAAACCCTAACACTAACCCTTACCCTAAAGCCTAAACCCTAACTCTAACCCTAACCCTAACCCGAAACCCTAAACCCTAACCTTAACCCTAACCCTAAACCTAAACTGTAACCCTAAACCTAACCCTAACCCTAACCCTAACCCTAAACCTAACCATAACTCTAACCCTAACACTAACCCTAACCCTATCCCTAAACCCTAACCCTAAAATGTAAACACTAACCCTCCCCTATTCCTAACCCTAACCCTAACCCTAACCCTAAACCCTAACCTAACCTGATCCCTAACCCTAACACTGTCGCTAAACCTAACTCTGACCCTTACCGTCTCTCCAACCTTAACTCTAACCCTCACCCTGTCACTAACCCTGTCCCTAAACCTAAACTTAAGCATCAGACAAAACCTAAACTTAATATAACCCTAACAGTAAACCTAACCATGTCCCAAACCCTAATCCTGCCCCTAACCCTAACCCTAACCATAACCGTAACCCTAACCTTAAATCCTAAACCCTAAACCTAACCCTAACCCTAAACCCTAACTCTAACCCTAACCCTAACCTAACCCTAACCCTAACCCTAACACTGTCGCTAAACCTAACTCTGACCCTTACCGTCTCTCTATCTTTAACTCTAACCCTCACCCTGTAACTAACCCTGTCCCTAAACCTAACCTTAACCATCAGCCAAAACCTAAACTTAACTATAACCCTAACACTAAACCTAACCATGTCTCAAACCAGAAACGTGTACCTAACCCTAACCCTAACCTTAACCCTAACAATAAACCCGAAACCCTAACACTAACCCTAACCCTAAACCTAAACCCTAAACCCAAACCCTAACCCTAACGCTAACCCTAACCATGAACACTAAACCCTAAACCTAACCCTAACCCTAACCCTAACCCTAAACCCTAAACCCTAACACTAACCCTAACCCTAAAGCCTAAACCCTAACTCTAACCCTAACGCTAACCCTAAACCCTAAACCCTAACCTTAACCCTAACCCTAAACCTAAACCGTAACCCTAACACTAACCCTCTCCCTAAAACCTAACCCTATCCCTAACCCTAACCCTATCTCTAACCCTAACCCTAACCCTAACCCTATCCCTAAACCCTAACCCTAAAATGTAAACACTAACCCTCCCCTATTCCTAACCCTAACCCTAACCCTAACCCTAAACCCTAACCTAACCTGATCCCTAACCCTAACACTGTCGCTAAACCTAACTCTGACCCTTACCGTCTCTCCAACCTTAACTCTAACCCTCACCCTGTCACTAACCCTGTCCCTAAACCTAAACTTAAGCATCAGACAAAACCTAAACTTAATATAACCCTAACAGTAAACCTAACCATGTCCCAAACCCTAATCCTGTCCCTAACCCTAACCCTAACCCTAACCCTAACACTAACCCTAACCATAAACCTAAACACTAAACCCAAACCCTAACCCTAACGCTAACCCTAACCATAAACACTAAACCCTAACCCTAACCCTAACCCTAACCCTAACACTAAACCCTAAACCCTAACACTAACCCTAACACTAAAGCCTAAACCCTAACTCTATCCCTAACCCTAACCCTAAACCCTAAACCCTAACCTTAACCCTAACCCTAAACCTAAACCGTAACCCTAACCCTAAACCTATCCCTAAAACCTAACCCTAACCCTAACCCTAACTCTAACCCTAACCCTAACCCTAACCCTATCCCTAAACCCTAACCCTAAAATGTAAACACTAACCCTCCCCTATTCCTAACCCTAACCCTAACCCTAACCCTAAACCCTAACCTAACCTGATCCCTAAACCTAACACTGTCGCTAAACCTAACTCTGACCCTTACCGTCTCTCCAACCTTAACTCTAACCCTCACCCTGTCACTAACCCTGTCCCTAAACCTAAACTTAAGCATCAGACAAAACCTAAACTTAATATAACCCTAACAGTAAACCTAACCATGTCCCAAACCCTAATCCTGCCCCTAACCCTAACCCTAGCCATAACCATAACCCTAACCTTAAATCCTAAACCCTAACACTAACCCTAACCCTAAACCCTAACTCTAACCCTAACCCTAACCTAACCCTAACCCTAACCCTAACACTGTCGCTAAACCTAACTCTGACCCTTACCGTCTCTCTATCTTTAACTCTAACCCTCACCCTGTAACTAACCCTGTCCCTAAACCTAACCTTAACCATCAGCCAAAACCTAAACTTAACTATAACCCTAACACTAAACCTAACCATGTCTCAAACCCGAAACGTGTACCTAACCCTAACCCTAACCTTAACCCTAACACTAAACCCGAAACCCTAACCCTAACCCTAACCCTAAACCCTAAACCCTAACCTTAACCCTAACCCTAAACCTAAACCGTAACCCTAACACTAACCCTATCCCTAAAACCTAACCCTATCCCTAACCCTAACCCTAACTCTAACCCTAACCCTAACCCTAACCCTATCCCTAAACCCTAACCCTAAAATGTAAACACTAACCCTCCCCTATTCCTAACCCTAACCCTAACCCTAACCCTAAACCCTAACCTAACATGATCCCTAACCCTAACACTGTCGCTAAACCTAACTCTGACCCTTACCGTATCTCCAACCTTAACTCTAACCCTCACCCTGTCACTAACCCTGTCCCTAAACCTAAACTTAAGCATCAGACAAAACCTAAACTTAATATTACCCTAACAGTAAACCTAACCATGTCCCAAACCCTAATCCTGTCCCTAACCCTAACCCTAACCCTAACCCTAACCGTAACACTAACCCTAACCATAAACCTAAACACTAAACCCAAACTTTAACCCTAACGCTAACCCTAACCATAAACACTAAACCCTAACCCTAACCCTAACCCTAACCCTAACACTAAACCCTAAACCCTAACACTAACCCTAACACTAAAGCCTAAACCCTAACTCTAACCCTAACCCTAACCCTAAACCCTAAACCCTAACCTTAACCCTAACCCTAAACCTAAACCGTAACCCTAACCCTAACCCTATCCCTAAAACCTAACCCTAACCCTAACCCTATCCCTAAACCCTAACCCTAAAATGTAAACACTAACCCTCCCCTATTCCTAACCCTAACCCTAACCCTAACCCTAAACCCTAACCTAACCTGATCCCTAACCCTAACACTGTCGCTAAACCTAACTCTGACTCTTACCGTCTCTCCAACCTTAACTCTAACCCTCACCCTGTCACTAACCCTGTCCCTAAACCTAAACTTAAGCATCAGACAAAACCTAAACTTAATATAACCCTAACAGTAAACCTAACCATGTACCAAACCCTATCCTGTCCCTAACCCTAAAACTAATGCTAACCCTAACCCTAACCCTAACCCTAAACCCTAAACCCTAACCTTAACCCTAACCCTAAACCTAAACCGTAACCCTAACCCTAACCCTATCCCTAAAACCTAACCCTAACCCTAACCCTAACCCTAACCCTAACCTAACCCTAACCCTAACCCTAACACTGTCGCTAAACCTAACTCTGACCCTTACCGTCTCCCTATCTTTAACTCTAACCCTCACCCTGTAACTAACCCTGTCCCTAAACCTAACCTTAACCATCAGCCAAAAGGTAAACTTAACTATAACCCTAACACTAAACCTAACCATGTCTCAAACCCGAAACGTGTACCTAACCCTATCCCTAACCTTAACCCTAACACTAAACCCGAAACACTAACACTAACCCTAACCCTAAACCTAAACCCTAAACCCAAACCCTAACCCTAACGCTAACCCTAACCATAAACACTAAACCCTAAACCTAACACTAACCCTAACCCTAACCCTAAACCCTAAACCCTAAACCCTAACACTAACCCTAACCCTAAAGCCTAAACCCTAACTTTAACCCTAACCCTAACCCTAAACCCTAAACCCTAACCTTAACCCTAACCCTAAACATAAACCGTAACCCTAACCCTAACCCTATCCCTAAAACCTAACCCTAACCCTAACCCTAACCCTAACTCTAACCCTAACCCTAACCCTAACCCTATCCCTAAACCCTAACCCTAAAATGTAAACACTAACCCTCCCCTATTCCTAACCCTAACCCTAACCCTAACCCTAAACCCTAACCTAACCTGATCCCTAACCCTAACACTGTCGCTAAACCTAACTCCGACCCTTACCGTATCTCCAACCTTAACTCTAACCCTCACCCTGTCACTAACCCTGTCCCTAAACCTAAACTTAAGCATCAGACAAAACCTAAACTTAATATTACCCTAACAGTAAACCTAACCATGTCCCAAACCCTAATCCTGTCCCTAACCCTAACCCTAACCCTAACCCTAAACCTAACACTAACCCTAACCCTAAACCTAAACACTAAACCCAAACCCTAACCCTAACGCTAACCCTAACCATAAACACTAAACCATAACCCTAACCCTAACCCTAACACTAAACACTAAACCCTAACCCTAACCCTATCCCTAAACCCTAACCCTAAAATGTAAACACTAACCCTCCCCTATTCCTAACCCTAACCCTAATCCTAATCCTAAACCCTAACCTAACCTGATCCCTAACCCTAACACTGTCGCTAAATCTAACTCTGACCCGTACCGTCTCTCCACCCTTAACTCTAACCCAAACCCTGTCAGTAACCCTGTCCCTAAAACTAAACTTAAGCATCAGACAAAACCTAACTTAACTATAACCCTAACACTAAACCTAACCATGTCTCAAACCCGAATCGTGTACCTAACCCTAACCATAACCTTGACCCTAAACCAAACACTAACTATGTTCCTAACCCTAACTCTGCCCCGAACCCTAAAACAAACCCTAAACCAAACCCTAACCCTAAAAATATTCCTAACCATAACACTACCCTTAACTCTGTTTTGAACCCTAATTTAAAAATAACCGTGCCTCTAATCCTAACCGTAAGTCTAACCTTGTTTCTAACCCTACCCCTAAACCTATCCCTAACCTTAATGTTAACCTTAACTTGAGCGCTGACCCTAACTTTAACCCTAAACCTAACACTGTCCATAACCCTAACCCTAATTTTGTCCCTAACCCTAAGTGTAACCCTAAACTTAAACTTAACACTAACCCTGACAGTGTCCCTAACCTTAATCTTGTCTCTAACCCTAATGCTGTCCCTAACCTTAACCTTGTCTCTAACCCTAAGACTTCCCCTATGTCAAATGAAAACCCCAAATGTATTCCTCACCCTCATGTGAACCCTAAGCCATCCGTGTGCCTACCATGCATACTCTTCTTAATCCAAACCCTGTTATTGTAACCCTTTTCCTAAACCGAACTCTGAAAATAACCCTTTTTCTAAACTTCACACAAACCCCAAACCTAACCATCTCCCTAAACCAAACCCTGTAGCTAACCCTAACCATAACCCTAACGACTTCACAAACCCTACCCCTGTTTTTACACTTACTCATAACGAATTTTGTAACTCTAACCCGAAAACTGCCTGTACCCTAACACTAATCCTACCCTAACCTGTCCCTAACACTGAATCTCACCCAAACCCATACCCTAAACCAAACCGTGTCTTTATCACTAACCCTAAACCTTACAGTAACCTTAACTGTGTCCCTAATTTTAACGGAAACCCTAATCCTAACCAGAACACTAGCTTGTCTTTAACCATAACCCTAAATGTAAATCGAACCAGAAACCTAACCCTAGCCCTGACCCTAACTCTAACACTAACCCTTAACCTGTCCCTAAACTTAACGCTCACAGTAACCCTAAAGCTAACCATGTCGGTAAAGCTAAGTGTAACTCTAACCGTGACCTTAATTGTGTCATAAACCCTAACCCTAATAATCCATAAGCCTGTTAGTACTCTTCAACCTAACTCTGTACCTATCCCTAATCATAACCCTAACACTAACCCTATTCCTGTGCGTAACGTTAACCCTAAACCTATCCTTAATCCTAACCGTTCCCCTAACTCTAATTCTAACCCTAACTCTAATCCTACTTCAGACCTAACCCTGACACTAACATACACCTCAACTCTAGCCCTAATCTTGTGCCTAACCTTAAACCTAACTGTAACCTGTCCCTAATCTTAACCTAAATCTTACCTATACCTTGACCCTAACCCTAACCATACCTGTCTCTAACCCTGACCCTAACTTTAAACCTGTTTCTAATCCCAACCCTAAGCATAACCATATCCCTATCCCTGTGCCTGACCCTATCCCTACCCTAATCCGAAGGCCACCCTGTCTCTAACACATACCATAGCCCTAAATTGAAACCTAACACTAAACTCAACTCCAAACCTAACCCTAACACTGTCCCAAACCCTAACGCTAACACTAACACTAAGCCTGTCACTAATACTAACACTATCACTCAACCTAATCTGCTTCTAACCATAACGCTAACCTTAACCTTAACTCTGACTCTAATATTAACCCTAACCCTAACACTGTCGCTAAACCTAACTCTGACCCTTACCGTCTCTCCACCCTTAACTCTAACCCAAACCCTGTCAGTAACCCTGTCCCTAAACCTAAACTTAAGCATCAGACAAAACCTAAACTTAACTATAACCCTAACACTAAACCTAACTATGTACCAAACCCTAATCCTGTCCCTAACCCTAACCATAACCCTAACCCTAAACCCTAACCCTAAACCTAACCCAACCCTAAGGCTAACCCTAACCCTAAACACTAAACCCTAAACCCTAAACCTTAATCCTAACCCTAACTGTAACCCTAAACCCTAACCCTAACCCTAACCCAAACCCTAACCCTAACCCTAACCCTAATCCTAACACTAACACTCACTGTGTCCCTACCCTATTCCTGCCCCTGTAGCTAACCCTTTTCCTAACCCAAAACCTAAATCTAAACGTATCCCTAGACCTAACTCTAAATGGAGCCCTAACACTCTTCCCAACTCTGTACCTAACTCTAATCCTAACACGAACCCTAACCCTAACGCTAACCTTAACCCTAACTCTGCCTCTAATATTAACCCTAACCCTAACACTGTCGCTAAACCTAACTCTGACCCTTACCGTCTCTCCAACCTTAACTCTAACCCTCACCCTGTCACTAACCCTGTCCCTAAACCTAAACTTAAGCATCAGACAAAACCTAAACTTAACTATAACCCTAACACTAAACCTAACCATGTCCCCAACCCTAATCCTGTCCCTAACCCTAAACCTAACGCTAACCCTAACCCTAACCCAAAACCCTAAACCCTAAACTTAACCATAACCCTAAACCTAAACCCTAATTCTAACCCTAACCCTATCCCTAAAACCTAACCCTAACCCTAACCCTAACACTAACCCTAACCTAACCTTAACCATCAGCCAGAACCAAAACTTAACTATAACCCTAACACTAAACCTAACCATGTCCCAAACCCTAATCCAGTCCCTAACCGTAACCCTAAACCTAACCCTAAACCCTAACCCTAACCCTAAAACTAACCCTAACACAAAACCTAACCATGTCTCAAACCCTAATCCTGTACCTAACCCTAACGCTAAACCCTAACCCTAACCCTAACCCTAACCCTAAACATAACACTGTCGCTAAACCTAACTCTGACCCTTAATATCTCTCTAAACTTAACTCTAACACTCACCCTGTCACTAAACCTGTCTCTAAACCTAACCTTAACCATCAGCCAAAACCAAAACTTAACTATAAACTGAACACTAAACTTAACCATGTTCCAAACCCGAATCGTTTCCCTAACCCTAACCCTAACCTTAACCCTAACCCTAACCCTATCCCTAAACCCTAACCTTAATTTGAGCCCTGACCCTAACTTTAACCCTAAACCTAACACTGTCCATAACCCTAACCCTAATTTTGTCCCTAACCCTAACGGTAACCCTAAACTTAAACTTAACACTAACCCTGACAGTGTCCCTAAACTTCATCTTGTCTCTAACCATAATCCTGTCCCTAACCTTAACCTTGTCTCTAAATCTAAGACCTTCCCTATGTCAAATGAAAACCCCTATTGTATTCCTCACCCTCCTGCGAACCCTAAGCCATCCGTGTGCATACCATGCATACTGTTCTTAATACAAACCCTGTTATCGTGACCCTTTTCCTAAACCGAAATCTGAAAATAACCCTTTTTCTAAACTTCACACAAACCCCAAAACTAACCTTCTCCTAAAACTTAACCCTGTAGCTAACCCTAACCCTAACCCTAACAACTTCACTAACCCTAACCCTGTTTTTACACTTACTCATAACCAATTTTGTAACTCTAACCCGAAACCTGTCTCTACCCCTAACACTAATCCTACCCTAACCTGTCCCTAACACTGAATCTCACCCGAACCCATAACCTAAACCAAACCGTGTCTTTATCACTAACCCTAAACCTTACACTAAGCTTAACTGTGTCCCTAATTTTAACGGAAACCCTAATCCTAACCAGAACCCTAGCCTGTCTTTAACCATAACCCTAAATGTAAATGGAACCGTAAACCTAACCTTAGCCCTGACCCTAACTCTAACACTAACCGTTAACCTGTCCCTAAACTTAACGCTAAGAGTAACCCTAAATCTAACCATGTCGGGAAAGCTAAGCGTATCTCTAACCGTGACCCTAATTGTGTCATAAACCCTAACTCTAATCCGATCCCATAAGCCTGTTCCTACCCTTAAACCTAACTCTGTACCTATCCCTAATCATAACCCTAACACTGACCCTATTCCTGTCCCTAACATTAACCCTAAACCTATCCTTAATCCTTAACGTTCCCCTAACTCTAATTCTAACCCTAACTCTAATCCTACTTCAGACCTAACCCTGACACTAACATACACCTCAAACCTAGCCCTAATCTTGTTCCTAACCCTATACCTAACTGTAACCTGTCCCTAATCTTAACCTATACCTTGACCCTAACCCTTACCATACCTGTCTCTAACCCTGACCCTAACCTTAAACCTGTCTCTAATCCCAACCCTAACCATAACTATATGCTATCCCTGTGCCTGACCCTAACCCTACCCTAATCCGAAGGCCACCCTGTCTCTAACACTAACCCTAGCCCTAAACTGAATCCTAACACTAAACTCAACTCCAAAGCTAACCCTAACACTGTCTCTAAACCTAACCTTAACCCTAACACTAAGCCTGTCACTAATACTAACACTATCACACAACCTAATCTGTTTCAAACCATAAGGCTAACCTTAACCCGAACTCTGCCTCTAATATTAATCCTAAACCTAACACTGTCGCTAAACCTAACTCTGACCCTTACTGTCTCTCTAACCCTAACCTAACCCTAACCCTAACACTAACACTGTCGCTAAACCTAACTCAAAATGTCCCCTGGTTTGTGATCGCAATGCCCCTTGTTATTAATCATAATGACCTTTGTTTCTGATAACAATACCCCCTGATGAGTGATTAAAATGCTCCCTGCTTACTGATCACAATGGCCGTTTCTTCCTGATCACTTTGCCCCCTGTTTACACATCACAGTACCCCTTATTCACTGATCACGATACTCCTTGCCTACTGATCACAATGCGCTTTGCTTCCTGATCACAATATCTCTTGCTTCATGATCACAATTCCCCTGGGTTCCTGATCACAATCCCCCATTCTTACTGATCACAATTCCACATCCTAACTGAGCACAATGTCCCCTGCTTTGTGATCACAAAGCCCCTTGCTCTTGATCATAATGACCCTTGTTTGTGATCACAATACCCCGATTAGTGATTACAATGCTCCCTGCATACTGATCACAGTGCCCCTTTCTTCCTGATCACAGTGACCCCTGCTTACTTATCAGAATGCCCCCAGTTTACACATCAAAGTACCCCTTGTTCACCTATCTCTATACCCCTTGCCTACTGATCACAATGTCCTTTGTTTCCTGATCACAACTCCACATTCTTATTGATCACAATAACCCAGTTACTGATCACAATGCCCCTTTTTTCCTGATCACAATGCCCACTGCTTACTTTTCAGAATGCCCCCTGTTTACACATCACAGTACCCCTTGTTCACTGATCACAATAACCCTTGCCTACTGATCACAATGCCTTTGCTTCCTGATCACAATCCCTCTTGCTTCCTGATCACAATTCCCCTTGCTTCCTGATCACAATCGCCCATCTTTACTGATCACAATGCCCACTGCATTGTGATCACAGTGCCCCTTGCTCTTGATCATGAAGACCCCTGTTTCTGATCACAATACCCCTGATTAGTGATTACAATGCTCCCTGCTTACTGATCACAATGACATTTTCTTCCTGATCACAACGCCCCCTGCTTACTTTTCAGAATGCACCCTGTTTACACATCACAGTACACGTTGTTCACTGATCACAATACCCCTTGCCTACTGATCACAATGCCCCTTGTTCTGAATCATAATGGCCCATGTTTGTGATCACAATACCAACCAATTAGTGATTACAATGCTCCCTGCTTACTGGTCAAAATGCCCCTTTATTCCTGATCAAAATTCCCCTTTTATTGATCACAATGACCCCTGATTACTTTTCAGAATGTCCCCTGTTTACACATCACAATACCCCTTGCCTACTGAACACAACTCCTTTTGCTCCTGAGCACAATACCTCTTGATTCCTGATCTCAATTCCCCTTATTTCCTGATCACAATCCCCCATCCTTACTGTTCACAATACCCCCTGTTACTGATCACAATGCCCCTTGCTTTGTGATTACAATGCCCCTTGTTCTTAATCATAATGACCCCTGTTTGTGATCAAAATACCACCTAATTAGTGATTACAATGCTCCCTGGTAACTGGTCAAAATGCCCCTTTCTTTCTGATCACAGTGCGCCTGGTGACTTTTCAGAATGCCCCCTGTTTACACATCACAGTACCCCTTGTTCGCTGACCACAATACCCATTGCCTACTTCTCACAATGCCCTTTGCTTCCTGATCACAATGCCTCTTGCTTCCTGATAACAATTCCCCTTGCTTCCTGATCACAATCCCCCATCTTTAGTGATCACAATGCCCCGTGTTACTGATCACAATACCCCCTGCTTGTGATCACAATGCCCCTTGTTCTTAATCATAATGACCACTGTTTCTGATAACAATACCCCCTGATGAGTGATTAAAATGCTCCCTGCTTACTGATCACAATGTCCCTTTCTTCCTGATCACATTGCCCCCTGTTTACTCATCACAGTACGCATTGTTCACTGATCAAAATACCCCTTGCCTACTGATCACAATGCCCTTTGTTTCCTGATCACAATAACTCTGGCTTCCTGATCACAATTGCCCTTGCGTCCTGATCACAATCCCCCATCCTTACTGATCACAATACCCCCGATACTGATCTCAGTGCCCCCTGCTTAATTTTCAGAATATGCCCTGTTTACACATCACATACCTCTTGTTCACTAATCACGATAGCCCTTGCCTAATGATCACAATGCCCTTTGCTTCCTGATCACAATATATCTTGCTTCCTGATCACAATTCCCTGGGTTCCTGATCACAATCCCCCATTCTTCCTGATCGCAATGCCCCTTGCTCTTGATAATAATGACCCTTGTTTGTGGTCAAGATAACCTCTGATTAGTGATTACAATGCTCCCTGCTTACTGGTCAAAATGCCCCTTTCTTCCCGATCACACTGCCCCCTTTTGCTGATCACAATGCCCCCTGCTTTGTGATCACAATGCCCCTTCTGTACTGATCACAATGCCGCTTGTTCTTGATCATAATGACCCCTGTTTCTGATCACAATACCTCATGTTTAGTGATTACAATATTCCGTGCTTACTGCTCACAATGCCCTTTGGTTCCTGATCACAATGCCTCTTGCTTCCTGATCACAATTCCCCTTATTTCCTGATCACAATCCCCCAACCTTACTGATCACAATACCCACGTTAATGATAACAATGCCCCTGCATTGTGATCACAATGCCCCGTCTTTACTGATCACAATGTCGCTTGTACTTGATCATAATGACCCCTGTTTCTGATCACAAATCCCCCTGATTAGTGATTACAATGCTCCCTGCTTACTGGTCAAAATGCCCATTTGTTCCTGATCACAATGCCCCCTTTTCTGATCACAATGCATCCTGCATACTTTTCAGAATATCCCCTGTTTACAGACCACAGTACCCCTTATTCACCGATCACAATACCCCTTGCCTACTGATGCCAATGCCCTTTGCTTCCTCATCACAATCCCCGATCCTTAAGGATCACTATGCCCCGTGTTACTGATCACAATGCCCCTGCTTTGTGATCACAATGCCCCTTGTTCTTAATCATAATGACCCCTGTTTTTTATCACAATCCCCCCAAATTAGTGATTATAATGCTCCTTGCTTACTGGTCAAAATGCCCCTTTGTTCCTGATCACAATGCCCCCTTTTACTGATCACAATGCCCACTGCTTACTTTTCAGAATGCCCCCTGTTTACACATCACAGTACCCCTTGTTCACTGATCACAATACCCCTTGCCAACTGATCACAATGCCCTTTGCTTCCTGATCAAAATACCTCTGGCTTTCTGATCACAATTCCCCTTTCTTCCTGATCACAATACCCCCTGATTAGTGATTACAATGCTCCCGGCTTACTGGTCAAAATGCCAGTTTGTGTCTGATCACAGTGCCCCCTTTTACTGATCACAATGCTGCCTGCTAATTTTTCAGATTATCCCCTGTTTACACGTCACAGTACCCCTTCTTCACCGATCACAATACCCTTTGCCTATTGATCACAATGCCCTTTGCTTCATGATCACAATTCTCCTTGCTTCCTAATCACATTCCCTCAACCTTAGTGATTACTATGCTCCCTGCACACTGATCACAATGCCCTTTTCTTCCTTACCACAATGCCCCCTGCTTAGTTATCAGAATGCCCCCTGTTTACACATCACAGTACCCGTTGTTCACTGACACAATACCCCTTGCCTACTGATCAAAATGCCCTTTGCTTCCTGATCACAATTACCCTGGCTTACTGATCACAATCCCTCATGCTTAGTGATCACAATGCCCCCTGTTACTGATGAAATTGCCCCCTGCTTTGTGATCACAATGCCCCTTGTTCTTAATCATAATGACCACTGTTTCTGATCATAATACCACCTTATGAGTGATTAAAGTGATCCCTGCTAATTGATCACGATGGCATTTCTTCCTGGTCACAATGCCCCCTGTTTACACATCACAGTACCCGTTGTTCACTGATTACAATACCCCATGCCTACTGATCACAATGCCCTTTGCTTCCATATCACAATACCTCTTGCTTCCTGATCACAATTCCCCTACTTCCTGATCACAATTCCACATCCTAACTGAGCACAATGCCCCCTGCTTTGTGATCACAAAGCCCCTTGTTCTTGATCATAATGACCCTTGTTTGTGATCACAATACCCCGATTAGTGATTACAATGCTCCCTGCATACTGATCACAACGCCCCTTTCTTCCTGATCACAATGACCCCTGCTTACTTATCAGAATGCCCCCAGTTTACACATCACAGTAACCCTTGTTCACCTATCACTATACCCCTTGCCTACTGATTACAATGTCCTTTGTTTCCTGATCACAACTCCACATTCTTATTGATCACAATAACCCAGTTACTGATCACAATGCCCCTTTTTTCCTGATCACAATGCCCACTGCTTACTTTTCAGAATGCCCCCTGTTTACACATCACAGTACCCCTTGTTCACTGATCACAATACCCCTTGCCTACTGATCACAATGCCTTTGCTTCCTGATCACAATCCCTCTTGCTTCCTGATCACAATCCCTCTTGCTTCCTGATCACAATCTCCCATCTTTACTGATCACAATGCCCACTGCATTGTGATCACAGTGCCCCTTGCTCTTGATCATGAAGACCCCTGTTTCTGATCACAATACCCCTGATTATTGATTACAATGCTCCCTGCTTGCTGATCACAATGACCCTTTCTTCCTGATCACAACGCCCCCTGCTTACTTTTCAGAATGCACCCTGTTTACACATCACAGTACCCGTTGTTCACTGATCACAATTCCCCTTGCCTACTGATCACAATGCCCCTTGCTTCCTGATCACAATCCCTCTTGCTTCCTCATCACAAATCCCCTTACTTCCTGTTCACAATTCCCCATCTTTACTGATCACAATGCCCCCTGCTTTGTGATCACAATGCCCCTTGCTCTTGATCATAATGAACATTGTCTGTGGTCACAATGCACCCTGAATAGTAATTACAATGCTCCCTGCTTAATGCTCAAAATGCCCCTTTTCTCCTGATCACAATGCCCCTGCTTACTTATCAGAATGCCCCCTCTTTACACATCACAGTACCCCTTGTTCTCTGATCACAATACCCCTTGCCTACTGCTCACAATGCCCTTTGCTTCCTGATCACAATAACTGTTGCTTCCTGATCACAATTCCCCTTGGTTCCTGATCACAATTCACCTTTCTTCCTGATCACATTGCCCCCTGCATGCTTATCAGAATGCCCCGTCTTTACACATCACGTCACCCCGTGTTCCCTGATCGCAATACGCCTTGCCTACTGGTCACAATGCCCTTTGCTTCCTGATCAAAATTCCCCTTGCTTCCTGATCACAATCCCCCAGCCTTATTGATCACAATGCCCCCTGTTACTGATGACAATGCCCCCTGCTTTGTGATCACAATGCACCTTGTTCTTAATCATAATGGCCCATGTTTGTGATCACAATACCACCCAATTAGTGATAACAATGCTCCCTGCTTACTGGTCAAAATGCCCCTTTATTCCTGATCAAAATTCCCCCTTTTAATGATCACAATGACCCCTGCTTACTTTACAGAATGTCCTCTGTTTACACATCACAATACCCCTTGCCTACTGAACACAATGCCTTTTGCTCCTGAGCACAATACCTCTTGCTTCCTGATCTCAATTCCCCTTACTTCCTGATCACAATCCCCCATCCTTACTGTTCACAATACCCCGTTACTGATCACAATGCCCCTTGCTTTGTGATTACAATGCCCCTTGTTCTTAATCATAATGACCCCTGTTTGTGATCAAAACACCACCTAATTAGTGATTACAATGCTCCCTGGTAACTGGTCAAAATGCCCCTTTCTTTCTGATTACAATGCGCCTGGTGACTTTTAAGAATGCCCCCTGTTTACACATCACAGTACCCCTTGTTGACTGATCACAAAACCCCTTCCCAAGTGATCACAATGCACTTAGCTTCCTGATCACATTACCTCAGCTTCCTGATCAAAATTCCCCTTGCCTACTGATCACAATGCCCTTTGCTTCCTGAAAACAATAACTATTGCTTCCTGATCACAATTACCTTGCTTCCTGATCACAATACCCCTGTTACTGATCACAATGCCCCTGCTTTGTGATCACAATGACCCTTTTTTACTGATCACAATGCCGCTTGTTCTTGATCATAATGAACCCTGTTTCTGATCACAATACCCCCTGATGAATGATTACAATGCTCCCTGCTTACTACTCACAATGTCCCTTTCTTCCTGATCACATTGCCCCCTGTTTACACATGCAGTACGCATACTTCATTGATCACAATACCCCTTGCGTACTGATCACAATGCCCTTTGCTTCCTGATCACAATACCTCTTGCTTCGTGATCACAATTCTGCTATTTCCTGTTCACAATTCCCCATCCTTACTGATCACAATGCCCCCTGCTTTGTGATCACAATGCCACATGCTCTTGATCATAATGACACTTGTTGTGATCACAAACCCCTTCATTAGTGATTACAATGCTCCCTGCTTTCTGCTCAAAATGCCCCTTTTTTCCTGAACACAATGCCCCCTGCTTTGTGGTCACAATACCCCTTCTTTACTGATCACATTGACGCTTGTTCTTGATCATAATGACCCCTGTTTCTGATCACAATACCTCCTGTATAGTGATTACAATATTCCGTGCTTACTGATCACAATGCCGCTTTCTTCCTGATCACAATGCCCCTGCTTACTTATCAGAATGCCCCCTGTTTACACATCACAGTACCCTTGATCAATTATCACAATACCCCTTGCCTACTGCTCACAATGCTCTTTGCTTCCTGATCACAATGACTCTTGCTTCCTGATCATAATTCCCCATACTTCCTGATCAAAATCCCCCATTCTTACTGATCACAATACCCCGTTACTGATCACAGTGACCCCTGCTTTGTGATCACAATGCCCCTTGTTTTTTTATCACAATGCCCCTTGTTCTTGACCATAATGCCCCTTGTTTCTGATCACAATACCCCCTGATTAGTGATTAGAACGCTCCCTAATTACTGATCACAATGCCCCATTCTTCCTGATCAAAATGCCCCCTTTTACTGACCACAATGCCCCCTGCTTACTTTTCAGAATGCCCCCTGTTTCACATCACAGTACCCCTTGTTCACTGATCACAATACCCCTTGCCTACTACTCACAATGCCCTTTGCTTGCTGATCACAATATATCTTGCTTCATGATCACAATCCCCTGGGTTCCTGATCACAATCCCCCATTCTTCCTGATCGCAATGCCCCTTGCTCTTGATAATAATGACCCCTGTTTCTGATCACAATACCTCATGTTTAGTGATTACAATCTCCGTGCTTACTGTTCACAATGCCCTTTGGTTCCTGATCACAATACCTCTTGCTTCCTGATCACAATTCCCCTTATTTCCTGATCACAATCCCCCATCCTTACTGATCACAATACCCCCGTTAATGATAACAATGCCCCTGCATTGTGATCACAATGCCCCGTCTTTACTGATCACAATGTCGCTTGTACTTGATCATAATGACCTCTGTTTCTGATCACAATTCCCCCTGAGTAGTGATTACAATGCTCCCTGCTTACTGTTCAAAATGCCCATTTGTTCCTGATCACAATGCCCCCTTTTCTCATCACAATGCATCCTGCATACTTTTCAGAATATCCCCTTCTTACAGACCACAGTACCCCTTATTCACCGATCACAATACCCCTTGCCTACTGATGCCAATGCCCTTTGCTTCCTCATCACAATCCCCCATCCTTAAGGATCACTATGCCCCCTGTTACTGATCACAATGCCCCTGCTTTGTGATCACAATGCCCCTTGTTCTTAATTATAATGACCCCTGTTTTTGATCACAATCCCCCCAAATTAGTGATTATAATGCTCCCTGCTTACTGGTCAAAATGCCCCTTTTTTCCTGATCACAATGCCCCCTTTTACTGATCACAATGCCCACTGCTTACTTTTCAGAATGCCCCCTGTTTACACATCACAGTACCCCTTGTTCACTGATCACAATACCCCTTGCCAGCTGATCACAATGCCCTTTGCTTCCTGATCACAATACCTCTGGCTTCCTGATCACAATTCCCCTTCCTTCCTGATCACAATACCCCCGTTAATGATCACAAAGCGCCTGCTTTGTGATCACAATGCCCGTTCTTTAATGATCACAATGCCGCTTGTTCTTGATCATAATGACCCCTGTTTCTGATCACAATACCCCCTGATTAGTGATTACAATGCTCCCGGCTTACTGGTCAAAATGCCAGTTTGTTCCTGATCACAGTGCACCCTTTTACTGATCACAATGCTGCCTGCTTTGTTTTCAGAATATCCCCTGTTTACACGTCACAGTACCCCTTGTTCACCGATAACAATACCCTTTGCGTACTGATCCCAATGCCCTTTGCTTCATGATCACAATTCTCCTTGCTTCCTAATCACATTCCCTCACCCTAAGTGATTACAATGCTCCCTGCATACTGATCACAATGCCCCTTTCTTCCTTACCACAATGCCCCCTGCTTAGTTATCAGAATGCCCCCTGTTTACACATCACCGTACACCTTGTTCACTGATCACAATACCCCTTGCCTACTGATCACAATGCCCTTTGCTTCCTGATCACAATTACCCTGGCTTACTGATCACAATCCCTCATGCTTAGTGATCACAATGCCCCCTGTTACTGAGGAAAATGCCCCCTGCTTTGTGATCACAATGCCCCTTGTTCTTAATCATAATGACCACTGTTTCTGAACATAATACCACCTTATGAGGGATTAAAGTGATCCCTGCTAATTGATCACGATGGCATTTCTTCCTGGTCACAATGCCCCCTGTTTACACATCACAGTACCCGTTGTTCACTGATTACAATACCACATGCCTACTGATCACAATGCCCTTTGCTTCCATATCACAATACCTCTTGCTTCCTGATCACAATTCCCCTACTTCCTAATCACAATTCCACATCCTAACTGAGCACAATGCCCCCTGCTTTGTGATCACAAAGCCCCTTGCTCTTGATCATAATGACCCTTGTTTGTGATCACAATACCCCGATTAGTGATTACAATGCTCCCTGCATACTGATCACAATGCCCCTTTCTTCCTGATCACAGTGACCCCTGCTTACTTATCAGAATGCCCGCAGTTTACACATCACAGTACCCCTTGTTCACCTATCACTATACCCCTTGCCTACTGATCACAATGTCCTTTGTTTCCTGATCACAACTCCACATTCTTATTGATCACAATAACCCAGTTACTGATCACAATGCCCCTTTTTTCCTGATCACAATGCCCACTGCTTACTTTTCAGAATGCCCCCTGTTTACACATAACAGTACCCCTTGTTCACTGATCACAATACCCCTTGCCTACTGATCACAATGCCTTTGCTTCCTGATCACAATCCCTCTTGCTTCCTGATCACAATTCCCCTTGCTTCCTGATCACAATCTCCCATCTTTACTGATCACAATGCCCACTGCATTGTGATCAGAGTGCCCCTTGCTCTTGATCATGAAGACCCCTGTTTCTGATCACAATACCCCTGATTAGTGATTACAATGCTCCCTGCTTACTGATCACAATGACCCTTTCTTCCTGATCACAACGCCCCCTGCTTACTTTTCAGAATGCACCCTGTTTACACATCACAGTACCCGTTGTTCACTGATCACAATACCCCTTGCCTACTGATCACAATGCCCCTTGCTTCCTGATCACAATCCCTCTTGCTTCCTGATCACAAATCCCCTTACTTCCTGATCACAATTCCCCATCTTTACTGATCACAATGCCCCCTGCTTTGTGATCACGATGCCCCTTGCTCTTGATCATAATGACCCTTGTTTGTGGTCACAATGCACCCTGAATAGTAATTACACTGATCCCTGCTTAATGGTCAAAATGCCCCTTTTCTCCTGATCACAATGCCCCTGCTTAATTATCAGAATGCCCCCTCTTTACACATCACAGTACCCCTTGTTCTCTGATCACAATACCCCTTGCCTACTGCTCACAATGCCCTTTGCTTCCTGATCACAATAACTCTTGCTTCCGATCAAAATTCCCCTTGCTTCCTGATCACAATTCACCTTTCTTCCTGATCACATTGCCCTCTGCATGCTTATCAGAATGCCCCATCTTTACACATCACGTTACCCCTTGTTCCCTGATCGCAATACGCCTTGCCTACTGGTCACAATGCCCTTTGCTTCCTGATCAAAATTCCCCTTGCTTCCTGATCACAATCCCCCATCCTTAGTGATCACAATGCCCCCTGTTACTGATGACAATGCCCCCTGCTTTGTGATCACAATGCCCCTTGTTCTGAATCATAATGGCCCATGTTTGTGATCACAATACCACCCAATTAGTGATTACAATGCTCCCTGCTTACTGGTCAAAATGCCCCTTTATTCCTGATCAAAATTCCCCCTTTTAATGATCACAATGAAACCTGCTTACTTTTCAGAATGTCCCCTGTTTACACATCACAATACCCCTTGCCTACTGAACACAATGCCTTTTGCTCCTGAGCACAATACCTCTTGCTTCCTGACCTCAATTCCCCTTACTTCCTGATCACAATCCCCCATCCTTACTGTTCACAACACCCACTGTTACTGATCACAATGCCACTTGCTTTGTGATTACAATGCCCCTTGTTCTTAATCATAATGACCTCTGTTTGTGATCAAAATACCACCTAATTAGTGATTACAATGCTCCCTGGTAACTGGTCAAAATGCCCCTTTCTTTCTGATCACAATGCGCCTGGTGACTTTTCAGAATGCCCCCTGTTTACACATCACAGTACCCCTTGTTCGCTGATCACAATACCCATTGCCTACTTCTCACAATGCCCTTTGCTTCCTGATCACAATGCCTCTTGCTTCCTGATCACAATTCCCCTTGCTTCCTGATCACAATCCCCCATCTTTAGTGATCACAATGCCCCGTGTTACTGATCACAATACCCCCTGCTTTGTGATCACAATGCCCCTTGTTCTTAATCATAATGACCACTGTTTCTGATAACAATACCCCCTGATGAGTGATTAAAATGCTCCCTGCTTACTGATCACAATGGACCTTTCTTCCTGATCTCATTGCCCACTGGTTACACATCACAGTACGCGTTGTTCACTGATCAAAATACCCCTTGCCTACTGATCACAATGCCCTTTGTTTCCTGATCACAATAACTGTGGTTTCCTGATCACAATTGCCCTTGCGTCCTGATCACAATCCCCCATCCTTACTGATCACAATACCCCCGATACTGATCTCAGTGCCCCCTGTTTAATTTTCAGAATACGCCCTGTTTACACATCACATACCTCTTGTTCAGTGATCACGAGGGCCCTTGCCTAATGATCACAATGCCCTTTGCTTCCTGATCACAATATATCTTGCTTCCTGATCACAATTCCATGGGTTCCTGATCACAATCCCCCATTCTTCCTGATCGCAATGCCCCTTGCTCTTGATAATAATGACCCTTGTTTGTGGTCACGATACCCTATGATTAGTGATTACAATGCTCCCTGCTTACTGGTCAAAATGCCCCTTTGTTCCGGATCACACTGCCCCCTTTTACTGATCACAATGCCCCCTGCTTTGTGATCACAATGCCCCTTCTTTACTGATCACAATGCCGCTTGTTCTTGATCATAATGACCCCTGTTTCTGATCACAATACCTCATGTTTAGTGATTACAATATTCCGTGCTTACTGCTCACAATGCCCTTTGGTTCCTGATCACAATGCCTCTTGCTTCCTGATCACAATTCCCCTTATTTCCTGATCACAATCCCCCATCCTTACTGATCACAGTACCCCCGTTAATGATAACAATGCCCCTGCATTGTGATCACAATGCCCCGTCTTTACTGATCACAATGTCGCTTGTACTTGATCATAATGACCCCTGTTTCTGATCACAATACCCCCTGATTAGTGATTACAATGCTCCCGGCTTACTGGTCAAAATGCCAGTTTGTTCCTGATCACAGTGCCCCCTTTTACTGATCACAATGCTGCCTGCTTAGTTTTCAGAATATCCCCTGTTTACACGTCACAGTACCCCTTGTTCACCGATCACAAAACCCTTTGCCTACTGATCACAATGCCCTTTGCTTCCTGATCACAATACCTCTTGCTTCCTGATCACAATTCCTCTACTTCCTGATCACAATTCCACATCCTAACTGAGCACAATACCCCCTGCTTTGTGATCACAAAGCCCCTTGCTCTTGATCATAATGACCCTTGTTTGTGATCACAATACCCCCTCATTAGTGATTACAATGCTCCCTGCATACTGATCACAATGCCCCTTTCTTCCTGATCACAATGACCTCAGCTTACTTATCAGAATGCCCCCAGTTTACACATCACAGTACCCCTTGTTCACCTATCACTATACCCCTTGCCTACTGATTACAATGTCCTTTGTTTCCTGATCACAACTCCACATTCTTATTGATCACAATAACCCAGTTACTGATCACAATGCCCCTTTTTTCCTGATCACAATGCCCACTGCTTACTTTTCAGAATGCCCCCTGTTTACACATCACATTACCCCTTGTTCACTGATCACAATACCCCTTGCCTACTGGTCACAATGCCTTTTCTTCCTGATCACAATCCCTCTTGCTTCCTGATCACAATTCCCCTTGCTTCCTGATCACAATCTCCCATCTTTACTGATCACAATTCCTTCTGCATTGTGATCACAGTGCCCCTTGCTCTTGATCATGAAGACCCCTGTTTCTGATCACAATACCCCTGATTGGTGATTACAATGCTCCCTGCTTACTGATCACAATGACCCTATCTTCCTGATCACAACACCCCCTGCTTACTTTTCAGAATGCACCCTGTTTACACATCACAGTACCCGTTGTTCACTGATCACAATACCCCTTGCCTACTGATCACAATGCCCGTTGCTTCCTGTTCACAATCCCTCTTGCTTCCTGATCACAAATCCCCTTACTTCCTGATCACAATTCCCCATCATTACTGATCACAATGCCCCCTGCTTTGTGATCACAATGCCCCTTGCTCTTGATCATAATGACCCTTGTTTGTAGTCACAATGCACCCTGAATAGTAATTACAATGCTCCCTGCTTAATGGTCAAAATTCCCCTTTTCTCCTGATCACAATGCCCCTGCTTACTTATCAGAATGCCCCCTCTTTACACATCACAGTACCCCTTGTTCTCTGATCACAATACCCCTTGCCTACTGCTCACAATGCCCTTTGCTTCCTGATCACGATAACTCTTGCTTCCTGATCAAAATACCCCTTGCTTCCTGATCACAATTCACCTTTCTTCCTGATCACATTGCCCTCTGCATGCTTATCAGAATGCCCCATCTTTACACATCACGTTACCCCTTGTTCCCTGATCGCAATACGCCTTGCCTACTGGTCACAATGCCCTTTGCTTCCTGATCAAAATTCCCCTTGCTTCCTGATCACAATCCCCCATCCTTAGTGATCACAATGCCCCCTGTTACTGATGACAATGCCCCCTGCTTTGTGATCACAATGCCCCTTGTTCTGAATCATAATTGCCCATGTTTGTGATCACAATACCACCCAATTAGTGATTACAATGCTCCCTGCTTACTGGTCAAAATGCCCCTTTATTCCTGATCAAAATTCCCCCTTTTAATGATCACAATGAAACCTGCTTACTTTTCAGAATGTCCCCTGTTTACACATCACAATACCCCTTGCCTACTGAACACAATGCCTTTTGCTCCTGAGCACAATACCTCTTGCTTCCTGACCTCAATTCCCCTTACTTCCTGATCACAATCCCCCATCCTTACTGTTCACAACACCCACTGTTACTGATCACAATGCCACTTGCTTTGTGATTACAATGCCCCTTGTTCTTAATCATAATGACCTCTGTTTGTGATCAAAATACCACCTAATTAGTGATTACAATGCTCCCTGGTAACTGGTCAAAATGCCCCTTTCTTTCTGATCACAATGCGCCTGGTGACTTTTCAGAATGCCCCCTGTTTACACATCACAGTACCCCTTGTTCGCTGATCACAATACCCATAGCCTACTTCTCACAATGCCCTTTGCTTCCTGATCACAATGCCTCTTGCTTCCTGATCACAATTCCCCTTGCTTCCTGATCACAATCCCCCATCTTTAGTGATCACAATGCCCCGTGTTACTGATCACAATACCCCCTGCTTTGTGATCACAATGCCCCTTGTTCTTAATCATAATGACCACTGTTTCTGATAACAATACCCCCTGATGAGTGATTAAAATGCTCCCTGCTTACTGATCACAATGGACCTTTCTTCCTGATCTCATTGCCCACTGGTTACACATCACAGTACGCGTTGTTCACTGATCAAAATACCCCTTGCCTACTGATCACAATGCCCTTTGTTTCCTGATCACAATAACTGTAGTTTCCTGATCACAATTGCCCTTGCGTCCTGATCACAATCCCCCATCCTTACTGATCACAATACCCCCGATACTGATCTCAGTGCCCCCTGTTTAATTTTCAGAATACGCCCTGTTTACACATCACATACCTCTTGTTCAGTGATCACGAGAGCCCTTGCCTAATGAACACAATGCCCTTTGCTTCCTGATCACAATATATCTTGCTTCCTGATCACAATTCCATGGGTTCCTGATCACAATCCCCCATTCTTCCTGATCGCAATGCCCCTTGCTCTTGATAATAATAACCCTTGTTTGTGGTCACGATACCCTATGATTAGTGATTACAATGCTCCCTGGTTACTGGTCAAAATGCCCCTTTGTTCCGGATCACACTGCCCCCTTTTACTGATCACAATGCCCCCTGCTTTGTGATCACAATGCCCCTTCTTTACTTATCACAATGCCGCTTGTTCTTGATCATAATGACCCCTGTTTCTGATCACAATACCTCATGTTTAGTGATT
Organism: Hipposideros larvatus; assembly: GCA_031876335.1. NCBI lineage: Eukaryota > Metazoa > Chordata > Mammalia > Chiroptera > Hipposideridae > Hipposideros > Hipposideros larvatus. The sequence continues at coordinate 2,592,793 of CM063104.1, read as the reverse complement.
ACAATATTCCGTGCTTACTGCTCACAATGCCCTTTGGTTCCTGATCACAATGCCTCTTGCTTCCTGATCACAATTCCCCTTATTTCCTGATCACAATCCCCCATCCTTACTGATCACAGTACCCCCGTTAATGATAACAATGCCCCTGCATTGTGATCACAATGCCCCGTCTTTACTGATCACAATGTCGCTTGTACTTGATCATAATGACCCCTGTTTCTGATCACAATACCCCCTGATTAGTGATTACAATGCTCCCGGCTTACTGGTCAAAATGCCAGTTTGTTCCTGATCACAGTGCCCCCTTTTACTGATCACAATGCTGCCTGCTTAGTTTTCAGAATATCCCCTGTTTACACGTCACAGTACCCCTTGTTCACCGATCACAAAACCCTTTGCCTACTGATCACAATGCCCTTTGCTTCCTGATCACAATACCTCTTGCTTCCTGATCACAATTCCTCTACTTCCTGATCACAATTCCACATCCTAACTGAGCACAATACCCCCTGCTTTGTGATCACAAAGCCCCTTGCTCTTGATCATAATGACCCTTGTTTGTGATCACAATACCCCCTCATTAGTGATTACAATGCTCCCTGCATACTGATCACAATGCCCCTTTCTTCCTGATCACAATGACCCCTGCTTACTTATCAGAATGCCCCCAGTTTACACATCACAGTACCCCTTGTTCACCTATCACTATACCCCTTGCCTACTGATTACAATGTCCTTTGTTTCCTGGTCACAACTCCACATTCTTATTGATCACAATAACCCAGTTACTGATCACAATGCCCCTTTTTTCCTGATCACAATGCCCACTGCTTACTTTTCAGAATGCCCCCTGTTTACACATCACATTACCCCTTGTTCACTGATCACAATACCCCTTGCCTACTGGTCACAATGCCTTAGCTTCCGGATCACAATCCCTCTTGCTTCCTGATCACAATTCCCCTTGCTTCCTGATCACAATCTCCCATCTTTACTGATCACAATTCCTTCTGCATTGTGATCACAGTGCCCCTTGCTCTTGATCATGAAGACCCCTGTTTCTGATCACAATACCCCTGCTTGGTGATTACAATGCTCCCTGCTTACTGATCACAATGACCCTATCTTCCTGATCACAACACCCCCTGCTTACTTTTCAGAATGCACCCTGTTTACACATCACAGTACCCGTTGTTCACTGATCACAATACCCCTTGCCTACTGATCACAATGCCCGTTGCTTCCTGTTCACAATCCCTCTTGCTTCCTGATCACAAATCCCCTTACTTCCTGATCACAATTCCCCATCATTACTGATCACAATGCCCCCTGCTTTGTGATCACAATGCCCCTTGCTCTTGATCATAATGACCCTTGTTTGTAGTCACAATGCACCCAGAATAGTAATTACAATGCTCCCTGCTTAATGGTCAAAATTCCCCTTTTCTCCTGATCACAATGCCCCTGCTTACTTATCAGAATGCCCCCTCTTTACACATCACAGTACCCCTTGTTCTCTGATCACAATACCCCTTGCCTACTGCTCACAATGCCCTTTGCTTCCTGATCACGATAACTCTTGCTTCCTGATCAAAATTCCCCTTGCTTCCTGATCACAATTCACCTTTCTTCCTGATCACATTGCCCTCTGCATGCTTATCAGAATGCCCCATCTTTACACATCACGTTACCCCTTGTTCCCTGATCGCAATACGCCTTGCCTACTGGTCACAATGCCCTTTGCTTCCTGATCAAAATTCCCCTTGCTTCCTGATCACAATCCCCCATCCTTAGTGATCACAATGCCCCCTGTTACTGATGACAATGCCCCCTGCTTTGTGATCACAATGCCCCTTGTTCTGAATCATAATGGCCCATGTTTGTGATCACAATACCACCCAATTAGTGATTACAATGCTCCCTGCTTACTGGTCAAAATGCCCCTTTATTCCTGATCAAAATTCCCCCTTTTAATGATCACAATGAAACCTGCTTACTTTTCAGAATGTCCCCTGTTTACACATCACAATACCCCTTGCCTACTGAACACAATGCCTTTTGCTCCTGAGCACAATACCTCTTGCTTCCTGACCTCAATTCCCCTTACTTCCTGATCACAATCCCCCATCCTTACTGTTCACAACACCCACTGTTACTGATCACAATGCCACTTGCTTTGTGATTACAATGCCCCTTGTTCTTAATCATAATGACCTCTGTTTGTGATCAAAATACCACCTAATTAGTGATTACAATGCTCCCTGGTAACTGGTCAAAATGCCCCTTTCTTTCTGATCACAATGCGCCTGGTGACTTTTCAGAATGCCCCCTGTTTACACATCACAGTACCCCTTGTTCGCTGATCACAATACCCATTGCCTACTTCTCACAATGCCCTTTGCTTCCTGATCACAATGCCTCTTGCTTCCTGATCACAATTCCCCTTGCTTCCTGATCACAATCCCCCATCTTTAGTGATCACAATGCCCCGTGTTACTGATCACAATACCCCCTGCTTTGTGATCACAATGCCCCTTGTTCTTAATCATAATGACCACTGTTTCTGATAACAATACCCCCTGATGAGTGATTAAAATGCTCCCTGCTTACTGATCACAATGGACCTTTCTTCCTGATCTCATTGCCCACTGGTTACACATCACAGTACGCGTTGTTCACTGATCAAAATACCCCTTGCCTACTGATCACAATGCCCTTTGTTTCCTGATCACAATAACTGTGGTTTCCTGATCACAATTGCCCTTGCGTCCTGATCACAATCCCCCATCCTTACTGATCACAATACCCCCGATACTGATCTCAGTGCCCCCTGTTTAATTTTCAGAATACGCCCTGTTTACACATCACATACCTCTTGTTCAGTGATCACGAGAGCCCTTGCCTAATGATCACAATGCCCTTTGCTTCCTGATCACAATATATCTTGCTTCCTGATCACAATTCCATGGGTTCCTGATCACAATCCCCCATTCTTCCTGATCGCAATGCCCCTTGCTCTTGATAATAATGACCCTTGTTTGTGGTCACGATACCCTATGATTAGTGATTACAATGCTCCCTGCTTACTGGTCAAAATGCCCCTTTGTTCCGGATCACACTGCCCCCTTTTACTGATCACAATGCCCCCTGCTTTGTGATCACAATGCCCCTTCTTTACTGATCACAATGCCGCTTGTTCTTGATCATAATGACCCCTGTTTCTGATCACAATACCTCATGTTTAGTGATTACAATATTCCGTGCTTACTGCTCACAATGCCCTTTGGTTCCTGATCACAATGCCTCTTGCTTCCTGATCACAATTCCCCTTATTTCCTGATCACAATCCCCCATCCTTACTGATCACAGTACCCCCGTTAATGATAACAATGCCCCTGCATTGTGATCACAATGCCCCGTCTTTACTGATCACAATGTCGCTTGTACTTGATCATAATGACCCCTGTTTCTGATCACAATACCCCCTGATTAGTGATTACAATGCTCCCGGCTTACTGGTCAAAATGCCAGTTTGTTCCTGATCACAGTGCCCCCTTTTACTGATCACAATGCTGCCTGCTTAGTTTTCAGAATATCCCCTGTTTACACGTCACAGTACCCCTTGTTCACCGATCACAAAACCCTTTGCCTACTGATCACAATGCCCTTTGCTTCCTGATCACAATACCTCTTGCTTCCTGATCACAATTCCTCTACTTCCTGATCACAATTCCACATCCTAACTGAGCACAATACCCCCTGCTTTGTGATCACAAAGCCCCTTGCTCTTGATCATAATGACCCTTGTTTGTGATCACAATACCCCCTCATTAGTGATTACAATGCTCCCTGCATACTGATCACATGCCCCTTTCTTCCTGATCACAATGACCCCAGCTTACTTATCAGAATGCCCCCAGTTTACACATCACAGTACCCCTTGTTCACGTATCACTATACCCCTTGCCTACTGATTACAATGTCCTTTGTTTCCTGATCACAACTCCACATTCTTATTGATCACAATAACCCAGTTACTGATCACAATGCCCCTTTTTTCCTGATCACAATGCCCACTGCTTACTTTTCAGAATGCCCCCTGTTTACACATCACATAACCCCTTGTTCACTGATCACAATACCCCTTGGCTACTGATCACAATGCCTTAGCTTCCGGATCACAATCCCTCTTGCTTCCTGATCACAATTCCCCTTGCTTCCTGATCACAATCTCCCATCTTTACTGATCACAATGCCCACTGCATTGTGATCACAGTGCCCCTTGCTCTTGATCATGAAGACCCCTGTTTCTGATCACAATACCCCTGATTAGTGATTACAATGCTCCCTGCTTACTGATCACAATGACACTTTCTTCCTGATCACAACGCCCCCTGCTTACTTTTCAGAATGCACCCTGTTTACACATCACAGTACCCGTTGTTCACTGATCACAATACCCCTTGCCTACTGATCACAATGCCCCTTGCTTCCTGATCACAAATCCCCTTACTTCCTGATCACAATTCCCCATCTTTACTGATTACAATGCCCCCTGCTTTGTTATCACAATGCCCCTTGCTCTTGATCATAATGACCCTTGTTTGTGGTCACAATGAACCCTGAAGAGTAATTACAATGCTCCCTGCTTAATGGTCAAAATGCCCCTTTTCTCCTGATCACAATGCCCCTGCTTACTTATCAGAATGCCCCCTGTTTACACATCACAGTACCCCTTGTTCTTTGATCACAATACCCCTTGCCTACTGCTCACAATTCCCCTTGCTTCCTGATCACAATTCCCCATTCTTCCTGATCACCATACCCCCATTACTGATCACAATGCCCCTTTCTTCCTGATCAAAATGCCCCTGCTTACTTATCAGAATACCCCCTATTTACACATCACAGTACCCCTTTTTCACTGTAAACAATACCTCTTGCATACTGATAACAATGCCCTTTGCTTCCTGATCACATTCCCCCATCCTTAGTGATCACAATGCCTCCATTACTGATCGCAATGCCCACTGTTTTGTGATCACATTGCCCCTTGTTCACCGATCATAATACCCCTTTCCTACTGATCACAATGCCCTTTGCTTCCTGATCACAATACCTCTTGCTTCCTGATCACAATTCCCCTTGCTTCCTGATCACAATCCCCCATCTTTTCTGATCACAATACCCCAGTTAGCGATCACAATGACCCCTGCTTTGTGATCACAATGCCCCTTGTATACTGGTCAGAATGCCGCTTCTTCTCTATCATAATGACCCCTGTTTCTGATCACAATACCTCCTGATTAGTGAATAAAATGCTCCCTGCGAGTGATCACAATTACACTTTCCTCCTGATCACATTGCCTCCTGCTTGCTTATCAGAATTCCCCGTCTTTTCACATCACGGTACCTGATCACAATACCCCTTGCCTACTGATCACAAGGCCCTTTGCTTCTTGATCACCATTCCCCTTGCTTCCTGATCACTATCCCCCATCCTTAGTGATCACAATGCTCCCTGTTACTGATCACAATGCCCATTGCTCTGTGATTACAATGCCCTTTGTTCTTAATCATAATGACCGCTGTTAGTGATCACAATACCACCTAATTAGTGATACAATGCTCCCTGGTAACTGGTCAAAATGCCCCTTTTTTCTTTTTCACATTGCCCCCTGTTTACACATCAAACTACTCCTTGTTACCTGATCACAATACCCCTTGCCTAATGATTACAATGCCCTTTGCTTCATGATTACAATTCCCCTTGCTTGCTCATCACAATCCCCATTCTTAGTGATCACAATGCCCCATACTTTGTGATCACAATGCCCCTTGCTCTTGATCATAATGACCCTTGTTTGTGATCACAATACCCCCTGATTAGTGATTAAAATTCTCCCTGCTTGCTGATCCCACTGCCCCTTTCTTCCTGATCACATTGCCCCCTGTTTGCTTATCAGAATGCCCCGTCTTACACATCACGGTACCTGATCACAATACCCCTTGCCTACTGATCACAATGCCCTTTGCTTCCTGATCACAATTCCTCTGGCTTCCTGATCACAATTCCCCTAGTTTCCTGATCACAATCCCCCATTCTTACTGATCACAATATACCTCACGGCGGCTTTCTCCACTCAGGGCAATGCACGTCCTTGGCACCGCAGACCAAGGACTCAAGGAAAACCGTCTGTCTCCCTGCAAGTGTGCATTGAGTCACCCACGCTGTCTGTTGCTGGACCAAGGACCAAGGGATGTATCACATGACCCACCCTAACGAAGGCCCCTGTCTTCTCTGCTGTGCCCCTCGTTCGCAATCTCCCCCAATGCACGGTAATCCTCCATCCTACCTAGGACTCCCATCACACAGGGGAAAAGAGCCGGACCAAAACAGCAGACTCAACTATGGAGAAAAACACCAACACCCCTGTGAGTCGTGTGAGGCCTCTGACTGCAGGAAAGAAGACCTCTATGGGAAAAGCTCAGAGGCAAGTGACCCACGCACAGAGAGTACCTGCTACTACAACTTGTCGCCCCAAGGAGGAAATCTGGGTGAGGCTCCGAGCACCATCTCACTGCTGGGACCCTGGCGGCATGCACTTAGTCACCACCGTGATTGCCACCGACAGGGCACCGTCTCCTCACAGGACACCAGTCCCCGGCACGACCACACTCCAATGTGTAAGATTCCACCTCAACACAGCCTCGGTGTGACTGTCTCAGAGTGTTTCCCAGGGTGAGTGGCCATCCCATGGCTGTCAAGCTCTGGGTCTTGGATGCTATGCTCCCCCTCCCATTCCTTCTCCCTGTTTCTCCTTCTGTCATTTTGTCTGCGAGTCTCTCTCGCTCCCTGTGTGTCTCACTCTGTTGCCCCTTCAGTGGCCTTCTTTTATTGGCTCTTACCTCAATTGTTCAGAGGATTTGATGTGTCAGGGGAAGTTGGAGACCCCCTCTCCTGTGGCGAGACCTAGGCCAGGTTTATTTGTACCAGAAGAGGTTGTAGGTGTTGTGCTATTGCGGGGGCACAGAGCCTCATTGATCCATTCATAGGGGCTGGTTTAGGTCTCCCTTCCCTTCTGCATTAGGTGGGGAATGGGACAACTTGGTCACCCTAAATGAACTAGGGTCTTCTTTCGCTTTTATGTCTGGTAGGCATGGTGGACCATTCCTCAACCAAGAGGGTCTTGGGTCCCTGGCGAGCTGCTGGGCAAGCTGAAGGCCTGGGTAAACTTTTCTATCAGGAGGCCCTTGTAACCATAGCTTTCATGGGTGGGATACTTCCACTTCCAAGAAAGCCACCGGTTTGAGGCGTTGTGCACAACAAACAGGGTCCTGGGTTCACTCCCTCTGCAAGAAGGGCCAGGAGTCTCAAGTGCCACTCACTGTCTGGCACCTAGGGAATGGGTGGCAAATCACCATCCTTTTGCCAGTAGTGCCTAGTGTCCATGTTGTCCCACTTGCATGAGCTCTGGGGCATCGGTCTCCCGCCTTTGGCAGGGAAACTTGTGATATGCACACTGCTGATGGGTGGCCAAGGTCTCCACCCTCTGTCAGGATGTTCTGGGTTCCTGACAACCCACTCAAACTGTTTCTCCTTTCTCACACAGAAAGGGCTAGGGCCGCATTATTCCACTCAAGCTAGGTGGCGGGCCGATTACCTCCTCTCCAACAATGTGTCTGGGACCGATAATTTGCATTCAGGTGGGGTATTTTTTTCCTACCAGTTGAGGCTAGGGTCCTGTGGCCTTGCTTACTAGACCATCATAAATACGTTTCCCATTGCCTAGAGAGTCTGGGGACACTGGGCTATGCTGACTTTCAAACTTCAGGTCCAACTGTCTGTCAGGCAGGGTCATATATTGCATGCGACCTGCTCAAATGGAAATGGGGGCCGTGTTCCTTCCAACCAGCAGAATGGCCTGTGGACCTTCATGCCCTGACAGTGTCCCATCCTACTTCCAAGGCAGCCTTAGCACCTGTTGGCCTCTCATTTTATCAGGACCATGAAACAAATCCTCTCATTGAGCGTTTCATCATCAAAATAATAATTGAAAGTTGCGTCACCTAGAAAAAAAACTGGTGTCGCAGAATGGATAAAAGACACCAAAAAAATAATACATATGCTTCCCACAAATGTCACTCCATATCGAAAGACACACAGAGACTTAAAGTGAAGGGATGGAAAAAGATACGTTTTACCAATGGAAATGGGGAAATAAAAAGCTGGGGAACAATACTCAGATAACATAGACTTTAAAACAAAAGCTATAACAAGTGACAAAAAGTACATGTCATATTGATAAAACCATCAATCCAACAAGAGGATTAGACTCTTCTAATCATATACATGGCACAAGTAGGACCTACTAACACTGAAAGCAAACATGGTGAGTCATAAATGAAGACATTGAGAGTCATAGTAGGGGATGATGACATGCAAGTACATCATCCAGACAGAAAATCAACCAAGAAACAATGGAATTAAAGAACTTAAATTGATATTTGTAGACCATCTCACCCCTTATCCGAACAATATACTTTCCCTTCAAGGGCACACGGGACATTTTCCACAATAGGTCACATGTTTGACCGTGAAACATATCTCCATAGATACAAGAAGACTGAAATGGTACCAAGCATCTTCTCTGGTATCTAACTAGAAATCAATTGCAAGAAAATAATGGGAAAACACACAAAAGCATGGGATCTAAGCAACATGATACTCAATGGATCAGCAATGTCATCAAGGAAGAAATGAAAAAATACCTTGAGGCTAAAGTAAGTGAAAACACAATGTTCCCAAATGTATGCACACAGCGAAAGCAGTCCTAAGAAGCAATTTCAGAGCACTAGAGGCCTACCTCCAGAAAGAAGAAAATTCTCTAATAAACAGTCTATTCTTACAACTGAGGGACCTTGAAAAAGAAGACTGAGCAAACCCTCTACCATCCTCCCCCTCCCCACCAACACTCACATAAACACACACACACACACACACACACACACACGCACACACACACACACACGCACGCACACACACACACACAAACAATGAGAGGGTGGAAGACAGTCAGTGTGAGATCAGCGTGATTCTCTAACCTGGCCTTGTCTTCCCTTGGCCTTCCTGTGTTATATTATTGACCTCTGAAACAATGGCCTGAAGAATGTTGTGTGAGACCTAAATCAGAGTCGAAAACATGGGTAAAGTTTCACCATTTCGGCTTTCCTGAGGCCAGTGCCTGAGGCCGCTAGGCCGCAGCATGGAAACATGGTACTATTTCCAGCATCTCCATCACAGTGAGCTGGGAAAGGGCTTCATTATGATGTGGTTGCCTGGTTACCAGGGTTCCAAGTTCTTTTAAGCTTTATGACCAGGAAGTGAGATCACAGACTGGGGTCTCCTCTGTGAACTTCTTCCACATACAAAAACTCCCCAAAGTCCCTCTGGGTTAGGGATTGCTCACCCTACCTCACAAAACAAGGCCACGCCCAGTTACACTAACACTGACCATGCCACAGTTTCAGGACAACCTGTGTGCAGCCGCGGCCATGGCTTTGAGGACCCAGAGCTTGGTTCAGAGCTGGCTTGCGCTCCTCACCAGTGATGTGACTCTGAGCAGCATGTGCTGTCAGGGCCTCCGCAGTTTTCCCATGTGCGTAGTACAGGTCGTTCTAGCATCTCCACCTCAAAATGTCATCACATTATGAACACGTGTAGTGCCTAGAAACCCTGGGCTGTGGTCACATGTTGTCGGGTGCAGACCTGACCGATGACGTTTGTGCTGAACAGAGGTCAGAACACAGCCTACGGGCTGCGTCTGATCTGGCACCTAGGGACGCACATTGGTTTCCTGCCTCTATCTCAAGAGGGCTGTAATGAAATCCATTTCCAACACAGTCCCCTCTGGCACTGAACTTTCGAGGGACTCCATTATGTTGAGACTTTGGGCCAAGCACCTATCTCGGCCTGCGTGTGGGGCAGCCCCTCCATGGCTCCCAGTGTGCCTGCTTCCATGTCACACATCTCTGCGTGAGCCCCGCCTTTTAAGAATTGGCATTGTTTGGGACCCTTTTCTAAGGAATAGAGAAAAGAAAATGTTGGGGCCTCATTTCCAGACTGAATAATAGAAAGTTTATGACGCTGCCGGCTCCCTCTTTCTCTCTTTCTCTGTCTCTCTGTGTCTCTCAGTGACTTGTTTTCTATTCCTAGATCACTGTCTCTGTATGCGATGCTGTGTCTGTCTCACACTCGGTCTCTTCATGCTTCTGGTTCTCTCTTTCAGTGTGGTGTGTGTGCATGTCTGAGTGTGTGTGTCTGTGGGTGTGTGTGTTTCTTTATCTGTTTGTCTCTCTCACTGTCTACCTGTCGTGCATCTCTCTTCATATCGCACTCCTTCTATGTCTCTCTTCAATTTCTTCCCTTTGTCCTTCTCTCATTCAGTCTGTCTCCCTCTGCCTCGGTCTTGCTTTCTCTCTAGCCATCTGTCATTATAACGCTCAGCACAAAGGGTTTGGGGAGGTGATGTATAGGAAAATATCATGTGAGTGTGGGGGTCCTGTTCATAGCGTGGGAAAAGTGGACGGCAGTGTATAGAAGGGTGGCATTGGTGTGGGCCCGATGAACCCTGATGGTGCTTTTGGCATCCCGTGACTATGGCCGGTCACACTGGCAAGCAGTTTGGGTCAGAGCCAGTGACAAGGCACTTGTTGGTGCAAGTCCCGGGGCCAGGGCCGATATGCCCATGCCTGGAATCCCAGGGTTCTGACAGTCCCCAAGCCTCAGTTGCCCCGAAGAAGGGACTGCAGATTAGCCAGTTGTGTGTGTGGAGGCAAGCCATCCAGGGCCTGGAGAGTTCCTGCAGGCCAGCACTAGCAGTACTGTGTGACCACCAGGGGAGCATCAGTGGCCGGCGGTGCCCCTGACATGGCCAATGAAGAAGGCTCACTGCAAGCCTGGAATGGCCACTACTAACGGCAGCAGCTTCCGGATCAGCGGTTGGGGAAACGGCGAAACGTGCAGCATGGGATGATGAGGTTGGTGGAGAGTGCTCTCTGGCACACACGCTAAGTGAGAGCACCCAGCATGGTGACGCACACATAACAGGCCGGCCGGAAGGGGTCCCCTTGGGCAAACAATGTCAAGTCCCTGTGCCTATGGGAATCCCACCCTGAATTAGATGATGTTGTCTGATCCCGGAACGTAAGCATGATCGGGTCTGGTTAGTTCTTGCATGAGGACCTGTTGGAATACCACGTCCTACAGGCTTTTGCCTTCCCCTACTGTTGCCGCCACCCCACGATGGGCTCCATTGCAATACCTCCTGCCTGTTGCCGCTCTTCCGCCGCTCAACCCGCTGCTGGTCCCCAGGCTATCGGCGAACTCGCCGCCCTGCCCTACAGCCTCACAACCCCAACCACATGTCGACGCCCGCTGGCTGGTGCTCCTTCAGCTCTCTCCCTGCTCCTGCCCACAAGCTAGCAGCTCACAGCCATTTGGGGCAATCACCGACATCCGAAATGCCCTGGACCAGGGCTTTCCACTACGCATGTCTCCACCTTCGCTGCATCACTTCACAGCGGCTTTCTCCAGTCAGGGCAATGCACGTCCTTGGCACCACAGTCCAAGGACTCAAGGAAAACCGTCTGTCTCCCTGCAAGTGTGCATTGAGTCACCCACTCTGTCCGTCGCTCGACCCAGGACCAAGGGATGTATCACATGACCCACCATAATGAAGGCCCCTGTCTTCGCTGCTGTGCCCCTCGTTCGCAATCTCCCCCAATGCACGGTAATCCTCCATCCTACCTAGGACTCCCATCACACAGGGGAAAAGAGCCGGGACAAAACAGCAGACTCAACTATGGAGAAAAACACCAACACCCCTGTGAGTCGTGTGAGGCCTCTGACTGCAGGACAGAAGACCTCTATGGGAAAAGCTGAGTGGCACGTGACCCACGCAGAGAGAGTACCTGCTACTACAACTTGTCGCCCCAAGGTGGAAATCTGGGTGAGGCTCCGAGCACCATAGCACTGCTGGGACCCTGGCAGCATGCACTTAGTCACCACCGTGATTGCCACCGACAGGGCACCGCCTCCTCACAGAACTTCAGTCCCCGGCACGACCACACTCCAATGTGTAAGATTCCACCTCAACACAGCCTCGGTGTGACAGTCTCAGTGTGTTTCCCAGGGTGAGCGGCCATCCCATGGCTTTCAAGGTCTGGGTTTTGGATGCTATGCTCCCCCTCCCATTTCTTCTCCCTGTGTCTCCTTCTGTCATTTTGTCTTTGGTCTCTCTCGCTCACTGTGTGTCTCTCTCTGTTGCCCCTTCAGTGGCCTTCTTTTATTGGCTCCTGGCTCAGTTGTTCAGAGGATTTGATGTGTCAGGGGTAGTTGGAGCCCCCTCTACTGTGGCGAGACCTAGGCCAGGTTTATTTGTACCAGAAGAGGTTGTAGGTGTTGTGCTATTGCGGGGGCACAGAGCTTCATTGATTCACTCATAGGGGCTGGTTTTGGTCTCCCTTCACTTCTGCATTAGGTGGGGAATGGGTCAAATTTGTCACCCTAAATGAACTGGAGTCTTCTTGCCCTTGTATGTCTGGTAGGCATGGTGGACCATTCCTCATCCACGAGGGTCTTGGGTCCCTGGCGAGCTGCTGGGAGAGCTGAAGGCCTGGGTAAACTTTTCTATCAGGAGGCCCTTGTGACCATAGCTTTCATGGGCGGGATACTTCCTCTTCCAAGAAAGCCACCGGTTTGAGGCGTTGTGCACAACAAAGAGGGTACTGGGTTCACTCCCTCTGCAACAAGGGCCAGGAGTCTCAAGTGCCACTCACAGTCTGGCAGTGAGGGGGAAGGTGGCAAGTCACCATCCGTTTGCCATTAGGGCCTGGTGTCCATGTTGCCCCACTTGCACGAGCTGTGGGGCATCCGTCTCCCGCCTTTGGCAGGGAAACTTGTGATTTGCACGCTGCTGGTGGGTGGCCAAGGTCTCCACCCTCTGTCAGGATGTTCTGGCTTCCTGACAACCCACTCAAGCAGTTTCTTCTTTCTCAGACAGAAAGGGCTAGGGCCGCATTGTTCCACTAAAGCCAGGTGGCGGCCGGATTACCTCATCTCCAACAATGTATCTGGGAACCATAATTTTCATTCAGGTGGGGTATTTTTTTCCTACCAGTTGAGGCTAGGGTCCTGTGGCCTTGTTTACTAGACCATAGTAAATACCTTTCCCATTGCCTAGGGAGTCTGGAGACACTGGGCTATGCTGACTTTCAAACTTCAGGTCCAACTGTCTGTCAGGCAGGGTCATATATTGCATGCGACCTGCTCAAATGGAAATGGGGGCCGTGTTCCTTCCAACCAGCAGAATGGCCTGTGGACCTTCATGCCCTGACAGTGTCCCATCCTACTTCCAAGGCAGCCTTAGCACCTGTTGGCCTCTCATTTTATCAGGACCATGAAACAAATCCTCTCATTGAGCGTTTCATCATCAAAATAATAATTGAAAGTTGCGTCACCTAGAAAAAAAACTGGTGTCGCAGAATGGATAAAAGACACCAAAAAAATAATACATATGCTTCCCACAAATGTCACTCCATATCGAAAGACACACAGAGACTTAAAGTGAAGGGATGGAAAAAGATACGTTTTACCAATGGAAATGGGGAAATAAAAAGCTGGGGAACAATACTCAGATAACATAGACTTTAAAACAAAAGCTATAACAAGTGACAAAAAGTACATGTCATATTGATAAAACCATCAATCCAACAAGAGGATTAGACTCTTCTAATCATATACATGGCACAAGTAGGACCTACTAACACTGAAAGCAAACATGGTGAGTCATAAATGAAGACATTGAGAGTCATAGTAGGGGATGATGACATGCAAGTACATCATCCAGACAGAAAATCAACCAAGAAACAATGGAATTAAAGAACTTAAATTGATATTTGTAGACCATCTCACCCCTTATCCGAACAATATACTTTCCCTTCAAGGGCACACGGGACATTTTCCACAATAGGTCACATGTTTGACCGTGAAACATATCTCCATAGATACAAGAAGACTGAAATGGTACCAAGCATCTTCTCTGGTATCTAACTAGAAATCAATTGCAAGAAAATAATGGGAAAACACACAAAAGCATGGGATCTAAGCAACATGATACTCAATGGATCAGCAATGTCATCAAGGAAGAAATGAAAAAATACCTTGAGGCTAAAGTAAGTGAAAACACAATGTTCCCAAATGTATGCACACAGCGAAAGCAGTCCTAAGAAGCAATTTCAGAGCACTAGAGGCCTACCTCCAGAAAGAAGAAAATTCTCTAATAAACAGTCTATTCTTACAACTGAGGGACCTTGAAAAAGAAGACTGAGCAAACCCTCTACCATCCTCCCCCTCCCCACCAACACTCACATAAACACACACACACACACACACACACACACACACGCACACACACACACACACGCACGCACACACACACACACAAACAATGAGAGGGTGGAAGACAGTCAGTGTGAGATCAGCGTGATTCTCTAACCTGGCCTTGTCTTCCCTTGGCCTTCCTGTGTTATATTATTGACCTCTGAAACAATGGCCTGAAGAATGTTGTGTGAGACCTAAATCAGAGTCGAAAACATGGGTAAAGTTTCACCATTTCGGCTTTCCTGAGGCCAGTGCCTGAGGCCGCTAGGCCGCAGCATGGAAACATGGTACTATTTCCAGCATCTCCATCACAGTGAGCTGGGAAAGGGCTTCATTATGATGTGGTTGCCTGGTTACCAGGGTTCCAAGTTCTTTTAAGCTTTATGACCAGGAAGTGAGATCACAGACTGGGGTCTCCTCTGTGAACTTCTTCCACATACAAAAACTCCCCAAAGTCCCTCTGGGTTAGGGATTGCTCACCCTACCTCACAAAACAAGGCCACGCCCAGTTACACTAACACTGACCATGCCACAGTTTCAGGACAACCTGTGTGCAGCCGCGGCCATGGCTTTGAGGACCCAGAGCTTGGTTCAGAGCTGGCTTGCGCTCCTCACCAGTGATGTGACTCTGAGCAGCATGTGCTGTCAGGGCCTCCGCAGTTTTCCCATGTGCGTAGTACAGGTCGTTCTAGCATCTCCACCTCAAAATGTCATCACATTATGAACACGTGTAGTGCCTAGAAACCCTGGGCTGTGGTCACATGTTGTCGGGTGCAGACCTGACCGATGACGTTTGTGCTGAACAGAGGTCAGAACACAGCCTACGGGCTGCGTCTGATCTGGCACCTAGGGACGCACATTGGTTTCCTGCCTCTATCTCAAGAGGGCTGTAATGAAATCCATTTCCAACACAGTCCCCTCTGGCACTGAACTTTCGAGGGACTCCATTATGTTGAGACTTTGGGCCAAGCACCTATCTCGGCCTGCGTGTGGGGCAGCCCCTCCATGGCTCCCAGTGTGCCTGCTTCCATGTCACACATCTCTGCGTGAGCCCCGCCTTTTAAGAATTGGCATTGTTTGGGACCCTTTTCTAAGGAATAGAGAAAAGAAAATGTTGGGGCGTCATTTCCAGACTGAATAATAGAAAGTTTATGACGCTGCCGGCTCCCTCTTTCTCTCTTTCTCTGTCTCTCTGTGTCTCTCAGTGACTTGTTTTCTATTCCTAGATCACTGTCTCTGTATGCGATGCTGTGTCTGTCTCACACTCGGTCTCTTCATGCTTCTGGTTCTCTCTTTCAGTGTGGTGTGTGTGCATGTCTGAGTGTGTGTGTGTCTGTGGGTGTGTGTGTTTCTTTATCTGTTTGTCTCTCTCACTGTCTACCTGTCGTGCATCTCTCTTCATATCGCACTCCTTCTATGTCTCTCTTCAATTTCTTCCCTTTGTCCTTCTCTCATTCAGTCTGTCTCCCTCTGCCTCGGTCTTGCTTTCTCTCTAGCCATCTGTCATTATAACGCTCAGCACAAAGGGTTTGGGGAGGTGATGTATAGGAAAATATCATGTGAGTGTGGGGGTCCTGTTCATAGCGTGGGAAAAGTGGACGGCAGTGTATAGAAGGGTGGCATTGGTGTGGGCCCGATGAACCCTGATGGTGCTTTTGGCATCCCGTGACTATGGCCGGTCACACTGGCAAGCAGTTTGGGTCAGAGCCAGTGACAAGGCACTTGTTGGTGCAAGTCCCGGGGCCAGGGCCGATATGCCCATGCCTGGAATCCCAGGGTTCTGACAGTCCCCAAGCCTCAGTTGCCCCGAAGAAGGGACTGCAGATTAGCCAGTTGTGTGTGTGGAGGCAAGCCATCCAGGGCCTGGAGAGTTCCTGCAGGCCAGCACTAGCAGTACTGTGTGACCACCAGGGGAGCATCAGTGGCCGGCGGTGCCCCTGACATGGCCAATGAAGAAGGCTCACTGCAAGCCTGGAATGGCCACTACTAACGGCAGCAGCTTCCGGATCAGCGGTTGGGGAAACGGCGAAACGTGCAGCATGGGATGATGAGGTTGGTGGAGAGTGCTCTCTGGCACACACGCTAAGTGAGAGCACCCAGCATGGTGACGCACACATAACAGGCCGGCCGGAAGGGGTCCCCTTGGGCAAACAATGTCAAGTCCCTGTGCCTATGGGAATCCCACCCTGAATTAGATGATGTTGTCTGATCCCGGAACGTAAGCATGATCGGGTCTGGTTAGTTCTTGCATGAGGACCTGTTGGAATACCACGTCCTACAGGCTTTTGCCTTCCCCTACTGTTGCCGCCACCCCACGATGGGCTCCATTGCAATACCTCCTGCCTGTTGCCGCTCTTCCGCCGCTCAACCCGCTGCTGGTCCCCAGGCTATCGGCGAACTCGCCGCCCTGCCCTACAGCCTCACAACCCCAACCACATGTCGACGCCCGCTGGCTGGTGCTCCTTCAGCTCTCTCCCTGCTCCTGCCCACAAGCTAGCAGCTCACAGCCATTTGGGGCAATCACCGACATCCGAAATGCCCTGGACCAGGGCTTTCCACTACGCATGTCTCCACCTTCGCTGCATCACTTCACAGCGGCTTTCTCCAGTCAGGGCAATGCACGTCCTTGGCACCACAGTCCAAGGACTCAAGGAAAACCGTCTGTCTCCCTGCAAGTGTGCATTGAGTCACCCACTCTGTCCGTCGCTCGACCCAGGACCAAGGGATGTATCACATGACCCACCATAATGAAGGCCCCTGTCTTCGCTGCTGTGCCCCTCGTTCGCAATCTCCCCCAATGCACGGTAATCCTCCATCCTACCTAGGACTCCCATCACACAGGGGAAAAGAGCCGGGACAAAACAGCAGACTCAACTATGGAGAAAAACACCAACACCCCTGTGAGTCGTGTGAGGCCTCTGACTGCAGGACAGAAGACCTCTATGGGAAAAGCTGAGTGGCACGTGACCCACGCAGAGAGAGTACCTGCTACTACAACTTGTCGCCCCAAGGTGGAAATCTGGGTGAGGCTCCGAGCACCATAGCACTGCTGGGACCCTGGCAGCATGCACTTAGTCACCACCGTGATTGCCACCGACAGGGCACCGCCTCCTCACAGAACTTCAGTCCCCGGCACGACCACACTCCAATGTGTAAGATTCCACCTCAACACAGCCTCGGTGTGACAGTCTCAGTGTGTTTCCCAGGGTGAGCGGCCATCCCATGGCTTTCAAGGTCTGGGTCTTGGATGCTATGCTCCCCCTCCCATTTCTTCTCCCTGTGTCTCCTTCTGTCATTTTGTCTTTGGTCTCTCTCGCTCACTGTGTGTCTCTCTCTGTTGCCCCTTCAGTGGCCTTCTTTTATTGGCTCCTGGCTCAGTTGTTCAGAGGATTTGATGTGTCAGGGGTAGTTGGAGCCCCCTCTACTGTGGCGAGACCTAGGCCAGGTTTATTTGTACCAGAAGAGGTTGTAGGTGTTGTGCTATTGCGGGGGCACAGAGCTTCATTGATTCACTCATAGGGGCTGGTTTTGGTCTCCCTTCACTTCTGCATTAGGTGGGGAATGGGTCAAATTTGTCACCCTAAATGAACTGGAGTCTTCTTGCCCTTGTATGTCTGGTAGGCATGGTGGACCATTCCTCATCCACGAGGGTCTTGGGTCCCTGGCGAGCTGCTGGGAGAGCTGAAGGCCTGGGTAAACTTTTCTATCAGGAGGCCCTTGTGACCATAGCTTTCATGGGCGGGATACTTCCTCTTCCAAGAAAGCCACCGGTTTGAGGCGTTGTGCACAACAAAGAGGGTACTGGGTTCACTCCCTCTGCAACAAGGGCCAGGAGTCTCAAGTGCCACTCACAGTCTGGCAGTGAGGGGGAAGGTGGCAAGTCACCATCCGTTTGCCATTAGGGCCTGGTGTCCATGTTGCCCCACTTGCACGAGCTGTGGGGCATCCGTCTCCCGCCTTTGGCAGGGAAACTTGTGATTTGCACGCTGCTGGTGGGTGGCCAAGGTCTCCACCCTCTGTCAGGATGTTCTGGCTTCCTGACAACCCACTCAAGCAGTTTCTTCTTTCTCAGACAGAAAGGGCTAGGGCCGCATTGTTCCACTAAAGCCAGGTGGCGGCCGGATTACCTCATCTCCAACAATGTATCTGGGAACCATAATTTTCATTCAGGAGGGGTATTTTTTTCCTACCAGTTGAGGCTAGGGTCCTGTGGCCTTGTTTACTAGACCATAGTAAATACCTTTCCCATTGCCTAGGGAGTCTGGAGACACTGGGGTATGCTGACTTTCAAACTTCAGGTCCTACTGTCTGTCAGGCAGGGTCACACATTGCATGTGACCTGCTCAAATGGAAATGGGGGCCGTTTTCCTTCCAACCAGCAGAATGGCCTGTGGAACTTCATGCCCTGACAGTGTCCCATCTTACTTCCAAGGCAGCCTTAGCACCTGGTGGCCTCTCATGTTATCAGGACCATGCAACAAGTCCTCTCATTGAGCATTTCATCATCAAAATAATGATTGAAAGTTGTGTTACCTAGAATAAAACCTGGCGTCGCAGAATGGATAAAAGAAACTAAAAAAATAATACATATGCTTCCCACAACACTCACTCCATATCGAAAGACACACAGAGACTGAAAGTGAAGGGATGGAAAAAGATACGTTTTACCAATGGAAATGGGGAAATAAAAAGCTGGGGAAA
>CM063104.1:2558649-2561149 GCA_031876335.1 Hipposideros larvatus | reverse complement strand
ACCCTAACCCTAACACTGTCGCTAAACCTAACTCTGACCCTTAACGTCTCTCTAACCATAACCCTAACCCTCACCCTGTAACTAACCCTGTCCCTAAACCTAACCTTAACCATCAGCCAAAACCTAAACTTAACTATAACCCTAACACTAAACCTAACCATGTCTCAAACCCGAAACGTGTACCTAACCCTAACCCTAACCTTAACCCTAACACTAAACTCGAAACCCTAACACTAACCCTAACCCTAAACCTAAACACTAAACCCAAACCCTAACCCTAACGCTAACCCTAACCATAAACACTAAACCCTAACCCTAACCCTAACCCTAACCCTAACCCTAAACCCTAAACCCTAACACTAACCCTAACCCTAAAGCCTAAACCCTAACTCTAACCATACCCTAACCCTAAATCCTAACCCTAACCCTATCCCTAAAACCTAACCCTAACCCTAACCCTAACCCTATCCCTAAACCCTAACCCTAAAATGTAAACACTAACCCTCCCCTATTCCTAACCCTAACCCTAACCCTAACCCGAAACACTAACCTAACCTGATCCCTAACCCTAACACTGTCGCTACACCTAACTCTGATGCTTACCGTCTCTCCAACCTTAACTCTAACCCTCACCCTGTCACTAACCCTGTCCCTAAACCTAAACTTAAGCATCAGACAAAACCTAAACTTAATATAACCCTAACAGTAAACCTAACCATGTCCCAAACCCTAATCCTGTCCCTAACCCTAAACCTAATGCTAACCCTAACCCTAACCCTAACCCTAAACCCTAAACCCTAACCTTATCGCTAACCCTAAACCTAAACCGTAACCCTAACACTAACCCTATCCCTAAAACCTAACCCTAACCATAACCCTAACCCTAACCCTAACCTTAACCCTAACACTAAACCCGAAACCCTAACACTAACCCTAACCCTAAACCTAAACCCTAAACCCAAACCCTAACCCTAATGCAAACCGTAACCATAAACACTAAACCCTAACCCTAACCCTAACCCTAACCCTAAACTCTAAACTCTAACACTAACCCTAACCCTAAAGCCTAAACCCTAACTCTAACCCTAACCCTAACCCGAAACCCTAAACCCTAACCTTAACCCTAACCCTAAACCTAAACCGTAACCCTAACCCTAACCCTAACCCTAACCCTAACCCTAACCCTAACCCTAACTCTAACCCTAACCCTAACCCTAACCCTATCCCTAAAGCCTAACCCTAAAATGTAAACACTAACCCTCCCTATTCCTAACCCTAACCCTAACCCTAACCCTAAACCCTAACCTAACCTGATCCCTAACCCTAACACTGTCGCTAAACCTAACTCTGACCCTTACCGTCTCTCCAACCTTAACTCTAACCCTCACCCTGTCACTAACCCTGTCCCTAAACCTAAACTTAAGCATCAGACAAAACCTAAACTTAATATTACCCTAACAGTAAACCTAACCATGTCCCAAACCCTAATCCTGTCCCTAACCCTAACCCTAACCCTAACCCTAACCCTAACACTAACCCTAACCCTAAACCTAAACATTAACCCAAACCCTAACCCTAACTCTAACACTAACCATAAACACTAAACCCTAACCCTAACCCTAACCCTAACACTAAACCCTAAACCCTAACCTTAACCCTAACCCTAAACCCGAAACCCTAACTCTAGCCCTAACCCTAACCCTAAACCCTAAACCCTAACCTTAACCCTAACCCTAAACCTAAACCGTAACCCTAACCCTAACCCTATCCCTAAAATCTAACCCTAACCCTAACCCTAACTCTAACCCTAACCCTAACCCTAACCCTATCCCTAAACCCTAACCCTAAAATGTAAACACTAACCCTCCCCTATTCCTAACCCTAACCCTAAACCTAACCCTAAACCCTAACCTAACCTGATCCCTAACCCTAACACTGTCGCTAAACCTAACTCTGACCCTTACTGTCTCTCCAACCTTAACTCTAACCCTCACCCTGTCACTAACCCTGTCCCTAAACCTAAACTTAAGCATCAGACAAAACCTAAACTTAATATAACCCTAACAGTAAACCTAACCATGTCCCAAACCCTAATCCTGTCCCTAACCCTAAAACTAATGCTAACCCTAACCCTAACCCTAACCCTAAACCCTAAACCCTAACCTTAACCCTAACCCTAAACCTAAACCGTAACCCTAACCCTAACCCTATCCCTAAAACTTAACCCTAACCCTAACCCTAACCCTAACCCTAACCCTAACCTAACCCTAACCCTAACCCTAACACTGTCGCTAAACCTAACTCTGACCCTTACCGTCTCTCTATCTTTAACTCTAACCCTCAACCTGTAACTAACCCTGTCCCTAAACCTAACCTTAACCATCAGCCAAAACCTAAACTTAACTATCACCCTAACACTAAACCTAACCATGTCTCAAACCCGAAACGTGTACCTAACCCTAACCCTAACCTTAACCCTGACACTAAACCCGAAACCCTA
>CM063104.1:2546149-2553649 GCA_031876335.1 Hipposideros larvatus | reverse complement strand
AACCCTAACACTAAACCCGAAACCCTAACACTAACCCTAACCCTAAACCTAAACCCTAAACCCAAACCCTAACCCTAACGCAAACCGTAACCATAAACACTAAACCCTAACCCTAACCCTAACCCTAACCCTAAACTCTAAACCCTAACACTAACTCTAACCCTAAAGCCTAAACCCTAACTCTAACCCTAACCCTAACCCGAAACCCTAAACCCTAACCTTAACCCTAACCCTAAACCTAAACCGTAACCCTAACCCTAACCCTAACCCTAAAACCTAACCCTAACCCTAACTCTAACCCTAACCCTAACCCTAACCCTATCCCTAAAGCCTAACCCTAAAATGTAAACACTAACCCTCCCCTATTCCTAACCCTAACCCTAACCCTAACCCTAAACCCTAACCTAACCTGATCCCTAACCCTAACACTGTCGCTAAACCTAACTCTGACCCTTACCGTCTCTCCAACCTTAACTCTAACCCTCACCCTGTCACTAACCCTGTCCCTAAACCTAAACTTAAGCATCAGACAAAACCTAAACTTAATATTACCCTAACAGTAAACCTAACCATGTCCCAAACCCTAATCCTGTCCCTAACCCTAACCCTAACCCTAACCCTAACCCTAACACTAACCCTAACCCTAAACCTAAACATTAACCCAAACCCTAACCCTAACGCTAACACTAACCATAAACACTAAACCCTAACCCTAACCCTAACCCTAACACTAAACCCTAAACCCTAACACTAACCCTAACCCTAAAGCCTAAACCCTAACTCTAGCCCTAACCCTAACCCTAAACCCTAAACCCTAACCTTAACCCTAACCCTAAACCTAAACCGTAACCCTAACCCTAACCCTATCCCTAAAATCTAACCCTAACCCTAACCCTAACTCTAACCCTAACCCTAACCCTAACCCTATCCCTAAACCCTAACCCTAAAATGTAAACACTAACCCTCCCCTATTCCTAACCCTAACCCTAACCCTAACCCTAAACCCTAACCTAACCTGATCCCTAACCCTAACACTGTCGCTAAACGTAACTCTGACCCTTACCGTCTCTCCAACCTTAACTCTAACCCTCACCCTGTCACTAACCCTGTCCCTAAACCTAAACTTAAGCATCAGACAAAACCTAAACTTAATATAACCCTAACAGTAAACCTAACCATGTCCCAAACCCTAATCCTGTCCCTAACCCTAAAACTAATGCTAACCCTAACCCTAACCCTAACCCTAAACCCTAAACCCTAACCTTAACCCTAACCCTAAACCTAAACCGTAACCCTAACCCTAACCCTATCCCTAAAACCTAACCCTAACCCTAACCCTAACCCTAAACCCTAAACCCTAACACTAACCCTAACCCTAAAGCCTAAACCCTAACTCTAACCCTAACCCTAACCCTAAACCCTAAACCCTAACCTTAACCCTAACCCTAAACCTAAACCGTAACCCTAACCCTAACCCTATCCCTAAAACCTAACCCTAACCCTAACCCTAACCCTAACCCTAACTCTAACGCTAACCCTAACACTAACCCTATCCCTAAACCCTAACCCTAAAATGTAAACACTAACCCTCCCCTATTCCTAACCCTAACCCTAACCCTAACCCTAAACCTTAACCTAACCTAATCCCTAACCCTAACACTGTCGCTAAACCTAACTCTGACCCTTACCGTCTCTCCAACCTTAACTCTAACCCTCACCCTGTCACTAACCCTGTCCCTAAACCTAAACTTAAGCATCAGACAAAACCTAAACTTAATATAACCCTAACAGTAAACCTAACCATGTCCCAAACCCTAATCCTGTCCCTAACCCTAAAACTAATGCTAACCCTAACCCTAACCCTAACCCTAAACCCTAAACCCTAACCTTAACCCTAACCCTAAACCTAAACCGTAACCCTAACCCTAACCTCATTCCTAAAACCTAACCCTAACCCTAACCCTAAACCTAAACCCTAAACCCAAACCCTAACCATAATGCTAACCCTAACCATAAACACTAAACCCTAACCCTAACCCTAACCCTAACCCTAAACCATAAATCCTAACACTAACCCTAACCCTAAAGCCTAAACCCTAACTCTAACCCTAACCCTAACCCTAAACCCTAAACCCTAATCTTAACCCTAACCCTAAACCTAAACCGTAACCCTAACCCTAACCCTATCCCTAAAACCTAACCCTAACCCTAACCCTAAACCTAACCCTAACTCTAACCCTAACCCTAACCCTAAACCCTAAACCCTAATCTTAACCCTAACCCTAAACCTAAACCGTAACCCTAACCCTAACCCTATCCCTAAAACCTAACCCTAACCCTAACCCTAACCCTAACTCTAACCCTAACCCTAACCCTAACCCTATCCCTAAAGCCTAACCCTAAAATGTAAACACTAACCCTCCCCTATTCCTAACCCTAACCCTAACCCTAACCCTAAACCCTAACCTAACCTGATCCCTAACCCTAACACTGTCGCTAAACCTAACTCTGACCCTTACCGTCTCTCCAACCTTAACTCTAACCCTCACCCTGTCACTAACCCTGTCCCTAAACCTAAACTTAAGCATCACACAAAACCTAAACTTAATATTACCCTAACAGTAAACCTAACCATGTCCCAAACCCTAATCCTGTCCCTAACCCTAACCCTAACCCTAACCCTAACCCTAACACTAACCCTAACCCTAAACCTAAACATTAACCCAAACCCTAACCCTAACGCTAACACTAACCATAAACACTAAACCCTAACCCTAACCCTAACCCTAACACTAAACCCTAAACCCTAACACTAACCCTAACCCTAAAGCCTAAACCCTAACTCTAGCCCTAACGCTAACCCTAAACCCTAAACCCTAACCTTAACCCTAACCCTAAACCTAAACCGTAACCCTAACCCTAACCCTATCCCTAAAATCTAACCCTAACCCTAACCCTAACTCTAACCCTAACCCTAACCCTAACCCTATCCCTAAACCCTAACCCTAAAATGTAAACACTAACCCTCCCCTATTCCTAACCCTAACCCTAACCCTAACCCTAAACCCTAACCTAACCTGATCCCTAACCCTAACACTGTCGCTAAACCTAACTCTGACCCTTACCGTCTCTCCAACCTTAACTCTAACCCTCACCCTGTCACTAACCCTGTCCCTAAACCTAAACTTAAGCATCAGACAAAACCTAAACTTAATATAACCCTAACAGTAAACCTAACCATGTCCCAAACCCTAATCCTGTCCCTAACCCTAAAACTAATGCTAACCCTAACCCTAACCCTAACCCTAAACCCTAAACCCTAACCTTAACCCTAACCCTAAACCTAAACCGTAACCCTAACCCTAACCCTATCCCTAAAACCTAACCCTAACCCTAACCCTAACCCTAAACCCTAAACCCTAACACTAACCCTAACCCTAAAGCCTAAACCCTAACTCTAACCCTAACCCTAACCCTAAACCCTAAACCCTAACCTTAACCCTAACCCTAAACCTAAACCGTAACCCTAACCCTAACCCTATCCCTAAAACCTAACCCTAACCCTAACCCTAACCCTAACCCTAACTCTAACGCTAACCCTAACACTAACCCTATCCCTAAACCCTAACCCTAAAATGTAAACACTAACCCTCCCCTATTCCTAACCCTAACCCTAACCCTAACCCTAAACCCTAACCTAACCTAATCCCTAACCCTAACACTGTCGCTAAACCTAACTCTGACCCTTACCGTCTCTCCAACCTTAACTCTAACCCTCACCCTGTCACTAACCCTGTCCCTAAACCTAAACTTAAGCATCAGACAAAACCTAAACTTAATATAACCCTAACAGTAAACCTAACCATGTCCCAAACCCTAATCCTGTCCCTAACCCTAAAACTAATGCTAACCCTAACCCTAACCCTAACCCTAAACCCTAAACCCTAACCTTAACCCTAACCCTAAACCTAAACCGTAACCCTAACCCTAACCTCATTCCTAAAACCTAACCCTAACCCTAACCCTAAACCTAAACCCTAAACCCAAACCCTAACCCTAATGCTAACCCTAACCATAAACACTAAACCCTAACCCTAACCCTAACCCTAACCCTAAACCATAAATCCTAACACTAACCCTAACCCTAAAGCCTAAACCCTAACTCTAACCCTAACCCTAACCCTAAACCCTAAACCCTAATCTTAACCCTAACCCTAAACCTAAACCGTAACCCTAACCCTAACCCTATCCCTAAAACCTAACCCTAACCCTAACCCTAAACCTAACCCTAACTCTAACCCTAACCCTAACACTAACCCTATCCCTAAACCGTAACCCTAAAATGTAAACACTAACCCTCCCTATTCCTAACCCTAACCCTAAGGCTAACCCTAAACCCTAACCTAACCTGATCCCTAACCCTAACACTGTCGCTAAACCTAACTCTGACCCTTACCGTCTCTCCAACCTTAACTCTAACCCTCACCCTGTCACTAACCCTGTCCCTAAACCTAAACTTAAGCATCAGACAAAACCTAAACTTAATATAACCCTAACAGTAAACCTAACCATGTCCCAAACCCAAATACTGCCCCTAACCCTAACCCTAACCCTAACCATAACCCTAACCCTAAATCCTAAACCCTAACCCTAACCCTAACCCTAAACCCTAACTCTAACCCTAAACCTAACGCTAACACTGTCGCTAAACCTAACTCTGACCCTTACCGTCTCTCTATCTTTAACTCTAACCCTCACCCTGTAACTAACCCTGTCCCTAAACCTAACCTTAACCATCAGCCAAAACCTAAACTTAATATAACCCTAACACTAAACCTAACCATGTCTCAAACCCGAAACGTGTACCTAACCCTAACCCTAACCTTAACCCTAACACTAAACTCGAAACCCTAACACTAACCCTAACCCTAAACCTAAACACTAAACCCAAACCCTAACCCTAACGCTAACCCTAACCATAAACACTAAACCCTAACCCTAACCCTAACCCTAACTCTAAACTCTAAACCCTAACACTAACCCTAACCCTAAAGCCTAAACCCTAACTCTAACCCTAACCCTAACCCGAAACCCTAAACCCTAACCTTAACCCTAACCCTAAACCTAAACCGTAACCCTAACCCTAACCCTAACCCTAACCCTAACCCTAACCCTAACCCTAACTCTAACCCGAACCCTAACCCTAACCCTGTCCCTAAAGCCTAACCCTAAAATGTAAACACTAACCCTCCCCTATTCCTAACCCTAACCCTAACCCTAACCCTAAACCCTAACCTAACCTGATCCCTAACCCTAACACTGTCGCTAAACCTAACTCTGACCCTTACCGTCTCTCCAACCTTAACTCTAACCCTCACCCTGTCACTAACCCTGTCCCTAAACCTAAACTTAAGCATCAGACAAAACCTAAACTTAATATTACCCTAACAGTAAACGTAACCATGTCCCAAACCCTAATCCTGTCCCTAACCCTAACCCTAACCCTAACCCTAACCCTAACACTAACCCTAACCCTAAACCTAAACATTAACCCAAACCCTAACCCTAACGCTAACACTAACCATAAACACTAAACCCTAACCCTAACCCTAAACCTAACACTAAACCCCAAACCCTAACACTAACCCTATCTCTAAAGCCTAAACCCTAACTCTAGCCCTAACCCTAACCCTAAACCCTAAACCCTAACCTTAACCCTAACCCTAAACCTAAACCGTAACCCTAACCCTAACCCTATCCCTAAAACCTAACCCTAACCCTAACCCTAACTCTAAACCTAACCCTAACCCTAACCCTATCCCTAAACCCTAACCCTAAAATGTAAACACTAACCTTCCCCTATTCCTAACCCTAACCCTAACCCTAACCCTAAACCCTAACCTAACCTGATCCCTAACCCTAACACTGTCGCTAAACCTAACTCTGACCCTTACCGTCTCTCCAACCTTAACTCTAACCCTCACCCTGTCACTAACCCTGTCCCTAAACCTAAACTTAAGCATCAGACAAAACCTAAACTTAATATAACCCTAACAGTAAACCTAACCATGTCCCAAACCATAATCCTGTCCCTAACCCTAAAACTAATGCTAACCCTAACCCTAACCCTAACCCTAAACCCTAAACCCTAACCTTAACCCTAACCCTAAACCTAAACCGTAACCCTAACCCTAACCATATCCCTAAAACTTAACCCTAACCCTAACCCTAACCCTAACCCTAACCCTAACCTAACCCTAACCCTAACCCTAACACTGTCGCTAAACCTAACTCTGACCCTTACCGTCTCTCTATCTTTAACTCTAACCCTCAACCTGTAACTAACCCTGTCCCTAAACCTAACCTTAACCATCAGCCAAAACCTAAACTTAACTATAACCCTAACACTAAACCTAACCATGTCTCAAACCCGAAACGTGTACCTAACCCTAACCCTAACCTTAACCCTGACACTAAACCCGAAACCCTAACACTAACCCTAACCCTAAACCTAAACCCTAAACCCAAACCCTAACCCTAACGCTAACCCTAACCATAAACACTAAACCCTAAACCTATCCCTAACCCTAACCCTAACCCTAAACCCTAAACCCTAACACTAACTCTAACCCTAAAGCCTAAACCCTAACTTTAACCCTAACCCTAACCCTAAACCCTAAACCCTAACCTTAACCCTAACCCTAAATCTAAACCGTAACCCTAACCCTAACCCTATCCCTAAAACCTAACCCTAACCGTAACCCTAACCCTAACCCTAACTCTAACCCTAACACTAACCCTAACTCTAACCCTAACCCTAACCCTAACCCTATCCCTAAACCCTAACCCTAAAATGTAAACACTAACTCTCCCCTATTCCTAACCCTAACCCTAACCCTAACCCTAAACCCTAAACCCTAACACTAACCCTAACCCTAAAGCCTAAACCCTAACTCTAACCCTAACCCTAACCCTAAACCCTAAACCCTAACCTTAACCCTAACCCTAAACCTAAACCGTAACCGTAACCCTAACCCTATCCCTAAAACCTAACCCTAACCCTAACCCTAACCCTAACTCTAACCCTAACCCTAACCCTAACCCTAACTCTAACCCTAACCCTAACCCTAACCCTATCCCTAAACCCTAACCCTAAAATGTAAACACTAACCCTCCCCTATTCCTAACCCTAACCCTAACCCTAACCCTAAACCCTAACCTAACCTGATCCCTAACCCTAACACTGTCGCTAAACCTAACTCTGACCCTTACCGTCTCTCAAACCTTAACTCTAACCCTCACCCTGTCACTAACCCTGTCCCTAAACCTAAACTTAAGCATCAGACAATACCTAAACTTAAAATAACCCTAACAGTAAACCTAACCATGTCCCAAACCCTAATCCTGTCCCTAACCCTAAAACTAATGCTAACCCTAACCCTAACCCTAACCCTAAACCCTAAACCCTAACCTTAACCCTAACCCTAAACCTAAACCGTA
>CM063104.1:2481149-2543649 GCA_031876335.1 Hipposideros larvatus | reverse complement strand
CTAACCCTATATCTAAACCCAAACCCTAAAATGTAAACACTAACCCTCCCCTATTCCTAACCCTAACCCTAACCCTAACCCTAAACCCTAACCTAACCTGATCCCTAACCCTAACACTGTCGCTAAACCTAACTCTGACCCTTACCGTCTCTCCAACCTTAACTATAACCCTCACCCTGTCACTAACCCTGTCCCTAAACCCAAACTTAAGCATCAGACAAAACCTAAACTTAATATAACCCTAACAGTAAACCTAACCATGTCCCAAACCCTAATCCTGCCCCTAACCCTAACCCTAACCCTAACCATAACCCTAATCCTAAATCCTAAACCCTAACCCTAACCCTAACCCTAAACCCTAACTCTAACCCTAACCCTAACACTAACACTGTCGCTAAACCTAACTCTGACCCTTACCATCTCTCTATCTTTAACTCTAACCCTCACCCTGTAACTAACCCTGTCTCGAAACCTAACCTTAACCATCAGCCAAAACCTAAACTTAACTATAACCCTAACACTAAACCTAACCATGTCTCAAACCCGAAACGTGTACCTAACCCTAACCCTAAACCTAAACCCTAAACCCAAACCCTAACACTAACGCTAACCCTAACCATAAACACTAAACCCTAACCCTAACCCTAACCCTAACCCTAACCCTAAACCCTAAACCCTAACACTAACCCTAACCCTAAAGCCTAAACCCTAACTCTAACCCTAACCCTAACCCTAAACCCTAAACCCTAACCTTAACCCTAACCCTAAACCTAAACCGTAACCCTAACCCTAACCCTATCCCTAAAACCTAACCCTAACCCTAACCCTAACCCTAACCCTAACTCTAACGCTAACCATAACACTAACCCTATCCCTAAACCCTAACCCTAAAATGTAAACACTAACCCTCCCCTATTCCTAACCCTAACCCTAACCCTAACCCTAAACCCTAACCTATCCTGATCCCTAACCCTAACACTGTCGCTAAACCTAACTCTGACCCTTACCGTCTCTCCAACCTTAACTCTAACACTCACGCTGTCACTAACCCTGTCCCTAAACCTAAACTTAAGCATCAGACAAAACCTAAACTTAATATAACCCTAACAGTAAACCTAACCATGTCCCAAACCCTAATCCTGCCCCTAACCCTAACCCTAACCCTAACCATAACCCTAATCCTAAATCCTAAACCCTAACCCTAACCCTAACCCTAAACCCTAACTCTAACCCCAACCCTAACCCTAACACTGTCGCTAAACCTAACTGTGACCCTTACCGTCTCTCTATATTTAACTCTAACCCTCACCCTGTAACTAACCCTGTCCCGAAACCTAACCTTAACCATCAGCCAAAACCTAAACTTAACTATAACCCTAACACTAAACCTAACCATGTCTCAAACCCGAAACGTGTACCTAACCCTAACCCTAAACCTAAACACTAAACCCAAACCCTAACTCTAACTCTAACCCTAACCCTAAAGCCTAAATCCTAACTCTAACCCTAACCCTAACCTAACTCTAACCCTATCCCTAAACCCTAACCCTAAAATGTAAACACTAACCCTCCCCTATTCCTAACCCTAACCCTAACCCTAACACTAAACCCTATCCTAACCTGATTCCTAACACTAACACTGTCGCTAAACCTAACTCTGACCCTTACCGTCTCTCTAAACTTAACTCTAACCCTCACCCTGTCACTAAACCTGTCCCTAAAACTAACCTTAACCATCAGCCAAAACCAAAACTTAACTATAACACTACACTAAACCTAACCATTTCCCAAACCCTAATCCTGCCCCTAACCCTAACCCTAACCCTAACCATAAACCTAACCCTAAATCATAAGCCCTAACCCTAACCCTAACCCTAAACCCTAACTCTAACCCAAACCCTAACCTAACCCTAACCCTAACCCTAACACTGTCGCTAAACCTAACTCTGACCCTTAAGTCTCTCTCTCTTTAACTCTAACCCTCACCCTGTAACTAACCCTGTCCCTAAACCTAACCTTAACCATCTCCCAAAACCTAAACTTAACTATAACCCTAACACTAAACCTAACCATGTTTCAAACCCGAAACGTGTACCTAACCCTAACCCTAACCTTAACCCTAACACTAAACCCGAAACCCTAACACTAACCCTAACCCTAAACTTAAACCCTAAACCCAAACCCTAACCCTAATGCTAACCCTAACCATAAACACTAAACCCTAACCCTAACCCTAACCCTAACCCTAAACCCTAAATCCTAACACTAACCCTAATCCTAAAGCCTAAACCCTAACTCTAACCCTAACGCTAACCCTAAACCCTAAACACTAACCTTAACCCTAACCCTAAACCTAAACCGTAACCCTAACCCTAACCCTATCCCTAAAACCTAACCCTAACCCTAACCCTAAACCTAACCCTAACTCTAACCCTAACCCTAACACTAACCCTATCCCTAAACCGTAACCCTAAAATGTAAACACTAACCCTCCCTATTCCTAACCCTAACCCTAAGGCTAACCCTAAACCCTAACCTAACCTGATCCCTAACCCTAACACTGTCGCTAAACCTAACTCTGACCCTTACCGTCTCTCCAACCTTAACTCTAACCCTCACCCTGTCACTAACCCTGTCCCTAAACCTAAACTTAAGCATCAGACAAAACCTAAACTTAATATAACCCTAACAGTAAACCTAACCATGTCCCAAACCCTAATCCTGCCCCTAACCCTAACCCTAACCCTAACCATCACCCTAACCCTAAATCCTAAACCCTAACCCTAACCCTAACCCTAAACCCTAACTCTAACCCTAAACCTAACCCTAACACTGTCGCTAAACCTAACTCTGACCCTTACCGTCTCTCTATCTTTAACTCTAACCCTCACCCTGTAATAACCCTGTCCCTAAACCTAACCTTAACCATCAGCCAAAACCTAAACTTAACTATAACCCTAACACTAAACCTAACCATGTCTCAAACCCGAAACGTGTACCTAAACCTAACCCTAACCTTAACCCTAACACTAAACTCGAAACCCTAACACTAACCCTAACCCTAAACCTAAACACTAAACCCAAACCCTAAACCTAACGCTAACCCTAACCATATACACTAAACCCTAACCCTAACCCTAACCCTAACCCTAAACCCTAAACCCTAACACTAACCCTAACCCTAAAGCCTAAACCCTAACTCTAACCCTAACCCTAACCCTAACACTGTCGCTAAACCTAACTCTGTACATTACCGTCTCTCTAACTTTAACTCTAACCCTCACCCTGTAACTAACCCTGACCCTAAACCTAACCTTAACCATCAGCCAAAACCTAAACTTAACCATAACCCTAACACTACACCTAAACATGTCTCAAACCCGAATCGTGTACCTAAACCTAACCCTAAACTTAACCCTAACCCTAAACCCGAAACCCTAACCCTAACGCTAACCCTAACCCTAAACCGTAAGCCCTAACTCTAACCCTAACCCTAACCCTAAAGCCTAAATCCTAACTCTAACCCTAACCCTAACCCTAACCCTAACCCTATCCCTAAACCCTAACCCTAAAATGTAAACACTAACACTCCCCTATCCCTAAAACCTAACCCTAACCCTAACCCTAACCCTAACCCTAACCTAACCTGATCCCTAACCCTAACACTGTCGGTAAACCTATCTCTGACCCTTACCGTCTCTCCAACCTTAACTCTAACCGTCACCCTGTCACTAACCCTGTCCCTAAACCTAAACTTAAGCATCAGACAAAACCTAAACTTAATATAACCCTAACAGTAAACCTAACCATGTCCCAAACCCTAATCCTGTCCCTAACCCTAAACCTAATGCTAACCCTAACCCTAACCCTAACCCTAAACTCTAAACCCTAACCTTAACCCTAACCCTAAACCTAAACCGTAACCCTAACCCTAACCCTATCCCTAAAACCTAACCCTAACCCTAACCCTAACCCTAACCCTAACCTAACCCTAACCCTAACCCTAACACTGTCGCTAAACCTAACTCTGACCCTTACAGTCTCTCTATCTTTAACTCTAACCCTCACCCTGTAACTAACCCTGTCCCTAAACCTAACCTTAAACATCAGCCAAAACCTAAACTTAACTATAACCCTAACACTAAACCTAACCATGTCTCAAACCCGAAACGTGTACCTAACCCTAACCCTAACCTTAACCCTAACACTAAACCCGAAACCCTAACACTAACCCTAACCATAAACCTGAACCCTAAACCCAAACCCTAACCCTAACGCTAACCCTAACCATAAACACTAAATCCTAACCCTAACCCTAACTCTAACCCTAAACCCTAAACCCTAACACTAACCCGAACCCTAAAGCCAAAACCCTAACTCTAACCCTAACCCTAACCCTAAACCCTAAACCCTAACCTTAACCCTAACGCTAAACCTAAACCGTAACCCTAACCCGAACCCTATCCCTAAAACCTAACCCTAACCCTAACCCTAACACGGTCGCTAAACCTAACTCTGACCCTTACCGTCTCTCTATCTTTAACTCTAACCCTCACCCTGTAACTAACCCTGTCCCTAAACCTAAACTTAACCATCAGCCAAAACCAAAACTTAACTATAACCCTAACACTAAACCTAACCATGTCTCAAACCCGAAACGTGTACCTAACCCTAGCCCTAACCCTAACCCTAACCCTAACCCAAACCCTAAACCTAAACCCTAAGCCGAAAACCTAACCCTAACGCTAACCCTAACCATAAACACTAAACCCTAACCCTAACCCTAACCCTAACCCTAACCCTAACCCTAAACCCTAAACCCTAACACTAACCCTAACCCTAAAGCCTAAACCCTAACTCTAACCCTAACCCTAACCCTAACCCCTAAACCCTAACCTTAACCCTAACCCTAAACCTAAACCGTAACCCTAACCCTAACCATGACCCTAACCCTAACCCTAAACCTAACACTAACCCTAACCCTAACCCTAACCCTATCCCTAAACCTGACCCTAAAATGTAAACACTAACCCTCCACTATTCCTAACTCTAACCCTAACCCTAACCCTAAACCCTAACCCTATCCTTAACCCTAACACTAAACCCGAAACCCTAACACTAACCCTAACCCTAAACCTAAACCCTAAACCAAACCCTAACCCTAAAGCTAACCCTGACCATAAACACTAAACCCTAACCCTAACCCTAACCCTAACCCTAACCCTAAACCCTAAACCCTAACACTAACCCTAACCCTAAAGCCTAAACCCTAACTCTAACCCTAACCCTTACCCTAAACCCTAAACCCTAACCTTATCCCTAACCCTATCCCTAAAACCTAACCCTAACCCTAACCCTAACTCTAACCCTAACCCTAACCCTAACCCTATCCCTAAACCCTAACCCTAAAATGTAAACACTAACCCTCCCCTATTCCTAACCCTAACCCTAACCCTAACCCTAAACCCTAACCTAACGTGATCCCTAACCCTAACGCTGTCGCTAAACCTAACTCTGACCCTTACCGTCTCTCCAACCTTAACTCTAACCCTCACCCTGTCACTAACCCTGTCCCTAAACCTAAACTTAAGCATCAGACAAAACCTAAACTTAATATAACCCTAACAGTAAACCTAACCATGTCCCAAACCCTAATCCTGTCCCTAACCCTGAAACTAATGCTAACCCTAACCCTAACCCTAACCCTAAACCCTAAACCCTAACCTTAACCCTAACCCTAAACCTAAACCGTAACCCTAACCCTAACCCTATCCCTAAAACCTAACCCTAACCCTAACCCTAACCCTAAACCTAAATCCTAAACCCTAACCCTAACCCTAACCCTAAACCCTAACTCTAACCCTAACCCTAACCTAACCGTAACCCTAACCCTAACAGTGTCGCTAAACCTAACTCTGACCCTTACCATCTCTCTAACCTTAATTCTAACCCTCACCCTGTCACTAATCCTGTCCCTAACCCTAACCTTAACCATCAGCCAAAACTTAAACTTAACTACAACCCTAACACTGAACTTAACCATGTCCTAAATCCGAATCGTGTCCCTAACCCTAAACCTAACCCTAACCGTAACCCTAACCCTAAATCCTAAACCGTAACCCTAACCCTAACCCTATCCCTAAAACCTAACCCTAACCCTAACCCTAACCCTAACCTAACCCTAACCCTAACCCTAACACTGTCGCTAAACCTAACTCTGACACTTACCGTCTCTCTATCTTTAACTCTAACCCTCACCCTGTAACTAACCCTGTCCCTAAACCTAACCTTAACCATCAGCCAAAACCTAAACTTAACTATAACCCTAACACTAAACCTAACCATGTCTCAAACCCGAATCGTGTACCTAACCCTAACCATAACCTTAACCCTAAACCAAACACTAACTATGTTCCTAACCCTAACTCTGCCCCGAACCCTAAAACAAACCCTAAACCAAACCCTAACCCTAAAAATATTCCTAACCATAACAGTACCCTTAACTCTGTTTTGAACCCTAATTTAAAAATAACCGTGCCTCTAATCCTAACCGTAAGTCTAACCTTGTTTCTAACCCTACCCCTAAACCTATCCCTAACCTTAATGTTAACCTTAACTTGAGCGCTGACCCTAACTTTAACCCTAAACCTAACACTGTCCATAACCCTAACCCTAATTTTGTCCCAAACCCTAAGTGTAACCCTAAACTTAAACTTAACACTAACCCTGACAGTGTCCCTAACCTTAATCTTGTCTCTAACCCTAATGCTGTCCCTAACCTTAACCTTGTCTCTAACCCTAAGACCTCCCCTATGTCAAATGAAAACCCCAAATGTATTCCTCACCCTCATGCGAACCCTAAGCCATCCGTGTGCCTACCATGCATACTCTTCTTAATCCAAACCCTGTTATTGTAACACTTTTCTTAAACCGAACTCTGAAAATAACCCTTTTTCTAAACTTCACACAAACCCCAAACCTAACCATCTCCCTAAACCAAACCCTGTAGCTAACCCTAACCATAACCCTAACGACTTCACTAACCCTACCCCTGTTTTTACACTTACTCATAACGAATTTTGTAACTCTAACCCGAAAACTGCCTGTACCCTAACACTAATCCTACCCTAACCTGTCCCTAACACTGAATCTCACCCAAACCCATACCCTAAACCAAACCGTGTCTTTATCACTAACCCTAAACCTTACAGTAACCTTAACTGTGTCCCTAATTTTAACGGAAACCCTAATCCTAACCAGAACACTAGCTTGTCTTTAACCATAACCCTAAATGTAAATCGAACCAGAAACCTAACCCTAGCCCTGACCCTAACTCTAACACTAACCCTTAACCTGTCCCTAAACTTAACGCTCACAGTAACCCTAAAGCTAACCATGTCGGTAAAGCTAAGTGTAACTCTAACCGTGACCTTAATTGTGTCATAAACCCTAACCCTAATAATCCATAAGCCTGTTCGTACTCTTCAACCTAACTCTGTACCTATCCATAATCATAACCCTAACACTAACCCTATTCCTGTGCGTAACGTTAACCCTAAACCTATCCTTAATCCTAACCGTTCCCCTAACCCTAATTCTAACCCTAACTCTAATCCTACTTCAGACCTAACCCTGACACTAACATACACCTCAACCGTAGCCCTAATCTTGTGCCTAACCTTAAACCTAACTGTAACCTGTCCCTAATCTTAACCTAAATCTTACCTATACCTTGACCCTAACCTTAACCATACCTGTCTCTAACCCTGACCCTAACTTTAAACCTGTTTCTAATCCCAACCCTAAGCATAACCATATCCCTATCCCTGTGCCTGACCCTATCCCTACCCTAATCCGAAGGTCACCCTGTCTCTAACACGTACCATAGCCGTAAACTGAAACCTAACACTAAACTCAACTCCAAACCAAACCCTAACACTGTCCCAAACCCTAACTCTAACAATAACACTAAGCCTGTCACTAATAATAACACTATCACTCAACCTAATCTGCTTCTAACCATAACGCTAACCTTAACCTTAACTCTGACTCTAATATTAACCCTAACCCTAACACTGTTGCTAAACCTAACTCTGACCCTTACCGTCTCTCCACCCTTAACTCTAACCCAAACCCTGTCAGTAACCCTGTCCCTAAACCTAAACTTAAGCATCAGACAAAACCTAAACTTAACTATAACCCTAACAGTAAACCTAACCATGTCCCAAACCCTAATCCTGTCCCTAACCCTAACCATAACCCTAACCCTAACCCTAAACCCTAACCCTAACCCTAACCCTAACCCAAACCCTAACCCTAACCCTAACCCTAATCCTAACTCTAACACTCACTGTGTACCTACCCTATACCTGCCCCTGTAGCTAACCCTTTTCCTAACCCAAAACCTAAATCTAAACGTATCCCTAGACCTAACTCTAAATGGAGCCCTAACACTCTTCCCAACTCTGTACCTAACCCTAATCCTAACACGAACCCTAACCCTAACGCTAACCTTAACCATAACTCTGCCTCTAATATTAACCCTAACCCTAACACTGTCGCTAAACCTAACTCTGACCCTTACCATCTCTCCAACCTTAACTCTAACCCTCACCCTGTCACTAACCCTGTCCCTAAACCTAAACTTAAGCATCAGACAAAACCCAAACTTAATATAACCCTAACAGTAAACCTAACCATGTCCCAAACCCTAATCCTGTCCCTAACCCTATACCTAATGCTAACCCTAACCCTAACCCTAACCCTAAACCCTAAACCCTAACCGTAACCATAACCCTAAACCTACACCGTAACCCTAACCCTAACCCTATCCCTTAAACCTAACCCTAACCCTAACCCTAACCCTAACCCTAACCCTAACACTGTCGCTAAACCTAACTCGGTACCTTACCGTCTCTCTAACTTTAACTCTAGCTCTCACCCTGTAACTAACCCTGTCCCTAAACCTAACCTTAACCATCAGCCAAAACCTAAACTTAACCATAACCCTAACACTAAACCTAAACATGTCTCAAACCCGAATCGTGTACCTAACCCTAACCCTAAACTTAACCCTAACCCTAAACCCGAAACCCTAATCCTAACCCTAACCCTAATCCTAAACCGTAAGCCCTAACTATAACCCTAACCCTATACCTAAAGCCTAAATCCTAACTCTAACCCTAACCCTAACCCTAACTCTAACCCTATCCCTAAACCCTAACCCTAAAATGTAAACACAAACCCTCCCCTATTCCTAACCCTAACCCTAACCCTAAACCCTAACCTAACCTGATCCCTAACCCTAACACTGTCGCTAAACCTAACTCTGACCCTTACCGTCTCTCCAACCTTAACTCTAACCCTCACCCTGTCACTAACCCTGTCCCTAAACCTAAACTTAAGCATCAGACAAAACCTAAACTTAATATAACCCTAACAGTAAACCTAACCATGTCCCAAACCCTAATCCAGTCCCTAACCCTAACCCTAACCTTAACCCTAACACTTAACCCGAAACCATAACACTAACCCTAAACCTAAACCTAAACCCTAAACCCAAACCCTAACCCTAACGCTAACCCTAACCATAAACACTAAACCCTAACCCTAACCCTAACCCTAACCCGAAAGCCTAAACCCTAACACTAACCCTAACCCTAAACCCTAAACCCTAACCTTAACCCTAACCCTAAACCTAAACCGTAAACCTAACCCTAACCCTATCCCTAAAACCTAACCCTAACCCTAACCCTAACCCTAACCCTAACCCTAACCCTAAACCCTAAACCCTAACACTAACCCTAACCCTAAAGCCTAAACCCTAACTCTAACCCTAACCCAAACCCTAAACCCTAAACCATAACCTTAACCCTAAACCTAAACCTAAACCGTAACCCTAACCCTAACCCTATCCCTAAAACCTAACCCTAACCCTAACCCTAACCCTAACCCTAACCTAACCCTAACCCTAACCCTAACACTGTCGCTAAACCTAACTCTGTACCTTACCGTCTCTCTAACTTTAACTCTAACCCTCACCCTGTAACTAACCCTGTCCCTAAACCTAACCTTAACCATCAGCCAAAACCTAAACTTAACCATAACCCTAACACTACACCTAAACATGTCTCAAACCCGAATCGTGTACCTAAACCTAACCCTAAACTTAACCCTAACCCTAAACCCGAAACCCTAACCCTAACCCTAACCCTAACCCTAAACCGTAAGCCCTAACTCTAACCCTAACCCTAACCCTAAAGCCTAAATCCTAACTCTAACCCTAACCCTAACCCTAACCCTAACCCTATCCCTAAACCCTAACCCTAATATGTAAACACTAACCCTCCCCTATCCCTAAAACCTAACCCTAACCCTAACCCTAACCCTAACCCTAACCCTAACCCTAACCTAACCTGATCCCTAACCCTAACACTGTCGCTAAACCTAACTCTGACCCTTACCGTCTCTCCAACCTTAACTCTAACCGTCACCCTGTCACTAACCCTGTCCCTAAACCTAAACTTAAGCATCAGACAAAACCTAAACTTAATATAACCCTAACAGTAAACCTAACCATGTCCCAAACCCTAATCCTGTCCCTAACCCTAAACCTAATGCTAACCCTAACCCTAACCCTAACCCTAAACTCTGAACCCTAACCTTAACCCTAACCCTAAACCTAAACCGTAACCCTAACCCTAACCCTATCCCTAAAACCTAACCCTAACCCTAACCCTAACCCTAAACCTAACCTAACCCTAACCCTAACCCTAACACTGTCGCTAAACCTAACTCTGACCCTTACCGTCTCTCTATCTTTAACTCTAACCCTCACCCTGTAACTAACCCTGTCCCTAAACCTAAGCTTAACCATCAGCCAAAACCTAAACTTAACTATAACCCTAACACTAAACCTAACCATGTCTCAAACCCGAAACGTGTACCTAACCCTAACCCTAACCTTAACCCTAACACTAAACCCGAAACCCTAACACTAACCCTAACCATAAACCTGAACCCTAAACCCAAACCCTAACCCTAACGCTAACCCGAACCATAAACACTAAACCCTAACCCTAACCCTAACACTAACCCTAAACCCTAAACCCTAACACTAACCCGAACCCTAAAGCCTAAACCCTAACTATAACCCTAACCCTAACCCTAAACCCTAAACCCTAACCTTAACCCTAACGCTAAATCTAAACCGTAACCCTAACCCTAACCCTATCCCTAAAACCTAACCCTAACCCTAACCCTAACCCTAACACTAACCTAACCCTAACCCTAACCCTAACACGGTCGCTAAACCTAACTCTGACCCTTACCGTCTCTCTATCTTTAACTCGAACTCTCACACTGTAACTAACCCTGTCCCTAAAACTAACCTTAACCATCAGCCAAAACCTAAACTTAAATATAACCCTAACACTAAACCTAACCATGTCTCAAACCCGAAACGTGTACCTAACCCTAACCCTAACCCTAACCCTAACCCTAACCCTAACCCTAAACCTAAACCCTCAACCCAAAACCTAACCCTAACGCTAACCCTAACCATAAACACTAAACCCTAACCCTAACCCTAACCTTAACCCTAACCCTAAACCTAAACCGTAACCGTAACCCTAACCCTAACCATGACCCTAACCCTAACCCTAAACCTAACACTAACCCTAACCCTAACCCTAACCCTATCCCTAAACCTGACCCTAAAATGTAAACACTAACCCTCCACTATTCCTAACCCTAACCCTAACCCTAACCCTAAACCCTAACCTAACCTGATCCCTAACCCTAACACTGTCGCTAAACCTAACTCTGACCCTTACCGTCTTCCAACCTTAACTCTAACCCTCACCCTGTCACTAACCCTGTCCCTAAACCTAAACTTAAGCATCAGACAAAACCTAAATTTAATATAACTCTAACAGTAAACCTAACCATGTCCCAAACCCTAATCCTGCACCTAACCCAAACCCTAACCCTAACCATAACCCTAACCCTAAATCCTAAACCCTAACCCTAACCCTAACCCTAAACCCTAACTCTAACCCTAACCCTAACCTAACCCTAACCCTAACCTAACCCTAACCCTAACCCTAACACTGTCGCTAAACCTAACTCTGACCCTTAACATCTCTCTATCTTTAACACTATCCCTCACCCTGTAACTAACCCTGTCCCTAAACCTAACCTTAACCATAAGCCAAAACCTAAACTTAACCATAACCCTAACACTAAACCTAACCATGTCTCAAACCCGAAACGTGTACCTAACCCTAACCCTAACCTTAACCCTAACACTAAACCCGAATCCCTAACACTAACCCTAACCCTAAACCTAAACCCTAAACCAAACCCTAACCCTAAAGCTAACCCTAACCATAAACACTAAACCCTAACCCTAACCCTAACCCTAACCCTAACACTAACCCCTAAACCATAACACTAACCCTAACCCTAAAGCCTAAACCCTAACTCTAACCCTAACCCTTACCCTAAACCCTAAACCCTAACCTTATCCCTAACCCTAAACCTAAACCGTACCCTAACCCTAACCCTAACCCTAACCCTAACCCTAACTCTAACCCTAACACTAACCCTAACCCTATCCCTAAACCCTAACCCTTAAATGTAAACACTAACCCTCCCCTATTCCTAACCCTAACCCTAACCCTAACCCTAAACCCTAACCTATCCTGATCCCTAACCCTAACACTGTCGTTAAACCTAACTCTGACCCTTACCGTCTCTCCAACCTTAACTCTAACCCTCACCCTGTCACTAACCCTGTCCCTAAACCTAAACTTAAGCATCAGACA
The DNA here is from genome assembly GCA_031876335.1 of Hipposideros larvatus. NCBI lineage: Eukaryota > Metazoa > Chordata > Mammalia > Chiroptera > Hipposideridae > Hipposideros > Hipposideros larvatus. The sequence continues at coordinate 2,530,822 of CM063104.1, read as the reverse complement.
AAACCTAAACTTAATATAACCCTAACAGTAAACCTAACCATGTCCCAAACCCTAATCCTGTCCCTAACCCTAAACCTAATGCTAACCCTAACCCTAACCCTAACCCTAAACCCTAAACCCTAACCTTAACCCTAACCCTAAACCTAAACCGTAACCCTAACCCTAACCCTATCCCTAAAACCTAACCCTAACCCTAACCCTAACCATAACTTAACCCTAACCCTAACCCTAAACATATCCCTAAACCCTGACCCTAAAATGTAAACACTAACCCTCCCCTATTCCTAACCCTAACCCTAACCCTAACCCTATACCCTAACCTAACCTGATCCCTAACCCTAACACTGTCGCTAAACCTAACTCTGACCCTTACCGTCTCTCCAACCTTAACTCTAACCCTCACCCTGTCACTAACCCTGTCCCTAAACCTAAACTTAAGCATCAGACAAAACCTAAACTTAATATAACCCTAACAGTAAACCTAACCATGTCCCAAACCCTAATCCTGTCCCTAACCCTAAACCTAATGCTAACCCTAACCCTAAACCTAACCCTAAACCCTAAACCCTAACCTTAACCCTAACCCTAAACCTAAACCGTAACCCTAACCCTAACCCTAACCCAAACCCTAACCCTAACGCTAACCCTAACCATAAACACTAAACCCTAACCCTAACCCTAACCCTAACCCGAAACCCTAAACCCTAACACTAACCCTAACCCTAAACCCTAAACCCTAACCTTAACCCTAACCCTAAACCTAAACCGTAAACCTAACCCTAACCCTATCCCTAAAACCTAACCCTAACCCTAACCCTAACCCTAACCCTAACCCTAAACCCTAAACCCTAACACTAACCCTAACCCTAAAGCCTAAACCCTAACTCTAACCCTAACCCAAACCCTAAACCCTAAACCATAACCTTAACCCTAAACCTAAACCTAAACCGTAACCCTAACCCTAACCCTATCCCTAAAACCTAACCCTAACCCTAACCCTAACCCTAACCCTAACCTAACCCTAACCCTAACCCTAACACTGTCGCTAAACCTAACTCTGTACCTTACCGTCTCTCTAACTTTAACTCTAACCCTCACCCTGTAACTAACCCTGTCCCTAAACCTAACCTTAACCATCAGCCAAAACCTAAACTTAACCATAACCCTAACACTACACCTAAACATGTCTCAAACCCGAATCGTGTACCTAAACCTAACCCTAAACTTAACCCTAACCCTAAACCCGAAACCCTAACCCTAACCCTAACCCTAACCCTAAACCGTAAGCCCTAACTCTAACCCTAACCCTAACCCTAAAGCCTAAATCCTAACTCTAACCCTAACCCTAACCCTAACCCTAACCCTATCCCTAAACCCTAACCCTAATATGTAAACACTAACCCTCCCCTATCCCTAAAACCTAACCCTAACCCTAACCCTAACCCTAACCCTAACCCTAACCCTAACCTAACCTGATCCCTAACCCTAACACTGTCGCTAAACCTAACTCTGACCCTTACCGTCTCTCCAACCTTAACTCTAACCGTCACCCTGTCACTAACCCTGTCCCTAAACCTAAACTTAAGCATCAGACAAAACCTAAACTTAATATAACCCTAACAGTAAACCTAACCATGTCCCAAACCCTAATCCTGTCCCTAACCCTAAACCTAATGCTAACCCTAACCCTAACCCTAACCCTAAACTCTGAACCCTAACCTTAACCCTAACCCTAAACCTAAACCGTAACCCTAACCCTAACCCTATCCCTAAAACCTAACCCTAACCCTAACCCTAACCCTAAACCTAACCTAACCCTAACCCTAACCCTAACACTGTCGCTAAACCTAACTCTGACCCTTACCGTCTCTCTATCTTTAACTCTAACCCTCACCCTGTAACTAACCCTGTCCCTAAACCTAAGCTTAACCATCAGCCAAAACCTAAACTTAACTATAACCCTAACACTAAACCTAACCATGTCTCAAACCCGAAACGTGTACCTAACCCTAACCCTAACCTTAACCCTAACACTAAACCCGAAACCCTAACACTAACCCTAACCATAAACCTGAACCCTAAACCCAAACCCTAACCCTAACGCTAACCCGAACCATAAACACTAAACCCTAACCCTAACCCTAACACTAACCCTAAACCCTAAACCCTAACACTAACCCGAACCCTAAAGCCTAAACCCTAACTCTAACCCTAACCCTAACCCTAAACCCTAAACCCTAACCTTAACCCTAACGCTAAACCTAAACCGTAACCCTAACCCTAACCCTATCCCTAAAACCTAACCCTAACCCTAACCCTAACCCTAACACTAACCTAACCCTAACCTTAACCCTAACACGGTCGCTAAACCTAACTCTGACCCTTACCGTCTCTCTATCTTTAACTCGAACTCTCACCCTGTAACTAACCCTGTCCCTAAAACTAACCTTAACCATCAGCCAAAACCTAAACTTAAATATAACCCTAACACTAAACCTAACCATGTCTCAAACCCGAAACGTGTACCTAACCCTAACCCTAACCCTAACCCTAACCCTAACCCTAACCCTAAACCTAAACCCTCAACCCAAAACCTAACCCTAACGCTAACCCTAACCATAAACACTAAACCCTAACCCTAACCCTAACCTTAACCCTAACCCTAAACCTAAACCGTAACCGTAACCCTAACCCTAACCATGACCCTAACCCTAACCCTAAACCTAACACTAACCCTAACCCTAACCCTAACCCTATCCCTAAACCTGACCCTAAAATGTAAACACTAACCCTCCACTATTCCTAACCCTAACCCTAACCCTAACCCTAAACCCTAACCTAACCTGATCCCTAACCCTAACACTGTCGCTAAACCTAACTCTGACCCTTACCGTCTTCCAACCTTAACTCTAACCCTCACCCTGTCACTAACCCTGTCCCTAAACCTAAACTTAAGCATCAGACAAAACCTAAATTTAATATAACTCTAACAGTAAACCTAACCATGTCCCAAACCCTAATCCTGCACCTAACCCAAACCCTAACCCTAACCATAACCCTAACCCTAAATCCTAAACCCTAACCCTAACCCTAACCCTAAACCCTAACTCTAACCCTAACCCTAACCTAACCCTAACCCTAACCTAACCCTAACCCTAACCCTAACACTGTCGCTAAACCTAACTCTGACCCTTAACATCTCTCTATCTTTAACTCTATCCCTCACCCTGTAACTAACCCTGTCCCTAAACCTAACCTTAACCATAAGCCAAAACCTAAACTTAACCATAACCCTAACACTAAACCTAACCATGTCTCAAACCCGAAACGTGTACCTAACCCTAACCCTAACCTTAACCCTAACACTAAACCCGAATCCCTAACACTAACCCTAACCCTAAACCTAAACCCTAAACCAAACCCTAACCCTAAAGCTAACCCTAACCATAAACACTAAACCCTAACCCTAACCCTAACCCTAACCCTAACACTAACCCCTAAACCATAACACTAACCCTAACCCTAAAGCCTAAACCCTAACTCTAACCCTAACCCTTACCCTAAACCCTAAACCCTAACCTTATCCCTAACCCTAAACCTAAACCGTACCCTAACCCTAACCCTAACCCTAACCCTAACCCTAACTCTAACCCTAACACTAACCCTAACCCTATCCCTAAACCCTAACCCTAAAATGTAAACACTAACCCTCCCCTATTCCTAACCCTAACCCTAACCCTAACCCTAAACCCTAACCTATCCTGATCCCTAACCCTAACACTGTCGTTAAACCTAACTCTGACCCTTACCGTCTCTCCAACCTTAACTCTAACCCTCACCCTGTCACTAACCCTGTCCCTAAACCTAAACTTAAGCATCAGACAAAACCTAAACTTAATATAACCCTAACAGTAAACCTAACCATGTCCCAAACCCTAATCCTGTCCCTAACCCTAAACCTAATGCTAACCCTAACCCTAACCCTAACCCTAAACCCTAAACCCTAACCTTAACCCTAACCCTAAACCTAAACCGTAACCCTAACCCTAACCCTATCCCTAAAACCTAACCCTAACCCTAACCCTAACCATAACTCTAACCCTAACCCTAACCCTAAACATATCCCTAAACCCTGACCCTAAAATGTAAACACTAACCCTCCCCTATTCCTAACCCTAACCCTAACCCTAACCCTATACCCTAACCTAACCTGATCCCTAACCCTAACACTGTCGCTAAACCTAACTCTGACCCTTACCGTCTCTCCAACCTTAACTCTAACCCTCACCCTGTCACTAACCCTGTCCCTAAACCTAAACTTAAGCATCAGACAAAACCTAAACTTAATATAACCCTAACAGTAAACCTAACCATGTCCCAAACCCTAATCCTGTCCCTAACCCTAAACCTAATGCTAACCCTAACCCTAAACCTAACCCTAAACCCTAAACCCTAACCTTAACCCTAACCCTAAACCTAAACCGTAACCCTAACCCTAACCCTATCCCTAAAACCTAACCCTAACCTAACCCTAACCCTAACTCTAACCTAACCCTAACCTAACCCTAACACTGTCACTAAACCTAACTCTGTACCTTACCGTCTCTCTAACTTTAACTCTAACCGTCACCCTGTAACTAACCCTGTCCCTAAACCTAACCTTAAACATCAGCCAAAACCTAAACTTAACCAAAACCCTAACACTAAACCTAAACATGTCTCAAACCCGAATCGTGTACCTAACCCTAACCCTAAACTTAAACCTAACCCTAACCCCGAAACCCTAACCCTAACCCTAACCCTAACCCTAAACCGTAAGCCCTAACCCTAACCCTAACCCTAACCGTAAAGCCTAAATCCTAACTCTAACCCTAACCCTAACCCTAACCCTAACCCTATCCCTAAACCCTAACCCTAAAATGTAAACACTAACCCTCCCCTATTCCTAACCCTAACCCTAACCGTAACCCTAAACCTTAACCTAAGCTGATCCCTAACCCTAACACTGTCGCTAAACCTAACTCTGACCCTTACCGTCTCTCCAACCTTAACTCTAACCCTCACCCTGTCACTAACCCTGTCCCTAAACCTAAACTTAAGCATCAGACAAAACTTAAATATAATATTACCCTAACAGTAAACCTAACCATTTCCCAAACCGTAATCCTGCCCCTAACCCTAACCCTAACCCTAACCATAACTCTAACCCTAAATCCTAAACCCTAACCCTAACCCTAACCCTAAACCCTAACTCTAACCCTAAACCTAACCTAACCCTAACCCTAACCCTAACACTGTCGCTAAACCTAACTCTGACCCTTACCGTCACACTATCTTTAACTCTAACCCTCACACTGTAACTAACCCTGTCCCTAAACCTATTCTTAACCATCAGCCAAAACCTAAACTTAACTATAACCCTAACACTAAACCTAACCATGTCTCAAACCCGAAACGTGTACCTAACCCTAACCCTAACCTTAACCCTAACACTAAACCCGAAACCCTAACACTAACCCTAACCCTAAACCTAAACCCTAAACCCAAACCCTAACCCTAACGCTAACCCTAACCATAAACACTAAACCCTAACCCTAACACTAACCCTAACCCGAAACCCTAAACCCTAACACTAACCCTAACCCTAAACCCTAAACTCTAACCTTAACCCTAACACTAAACCCGAAACCCTAACACTAACCCTAACCCTAAACCTAAACCCTAAACCCAAACCCTAACCCTAACCCTAACCCTCACCCTGTCACTAACCCTGTCCCTAAACCTAAACTTAAGCATCAGACAAAACCTAAAATTAATATAACCCTAACAGTAAACCTAACCATGTCCCAAACCCTAATCCTGTCCCTAACCCTAAACCTAATGCTAACCCTAACCCTAAACCTAACCCTAAACCCTAAACCCTAACCTTAACCCTAACCCTAAACCTAAAACGTAACCCTAACCCTAACACTATCCCTAAAACCTAACCCTAACCCTAACCCTAACCCTAACCCTAACCTAACCCTAACCCTAACCCTAACACTGTCGCTAAACCTAACTCTGTACCTTACCGTCTCTCTAACTTTAACTCTAACCGTCACCCTGTAACTAACCCTGTCCCTAAACCTAACCTTAACCATCGGCCAAAACCTAAACTTAACTATAACCATAACACTAAACCTAACCATGTCTCAAACCCTAATCCTGTCCCTAACACTAACTCTAACCCTAACACTGTCGCTAAACCTAACTCTGACCCTTACCGTCTCTCTGTCTTTAACTCTAACCCTCACCCTGTAACTAACCCTGTCCCTAAACCTAACCTTAACCATCATCCAAAACCTAAACTTAACTATAACCCTAACACTAAACCTATCCATGTCTCAAACCCGAAACGTGTACCTAACCCTAACCCTAACCTTAACCCTAACACTAAACCCGAAACCACAACACTAACCCTAAACCTAAACCTAAACCCTAAACCCAAACCCTAACCCTAACGCTAACCCTAACCATAAACACTAAACCCTAACCCTAACACTAACCCTAACCCGAAACCCTAAACCCTAACACTAACCCTAACCCTAAACCCTAAACCCTAACCTTAACCCTAACCCTAAACCTAAACCGTAACCCTAATCCTAACCCTATCCCTAAAACCTAACCCTAACCCTAACCCTAACCCTAACCTAACCCTAACCCTAACCCTAACACTGTCGCTAAACCTAACTCTGTACCTTACCGTCTCTCTAACTTTAACTCTAACCCTCACCCTGTAACTAACCCTGACCCTAAACCTAAACTTAACCATCAGCCAAAACCTAAACTTATCCATAACCCTAACACTACACCTAAACATGTCTCAAACCCGAATCGTGTACCTAAACCTAACACTAAACTTAACCCTAACCCTAAACCCGAAACACTAACCCTAACCCTAACCCTAACCCTAAACCGTAAGCCCTAACTCTAACCCTAAACCTAACCCTAAAGCCTAAATCCTAACTCTAACCCTAACCCTAACCCTAACCCTAACCCTATCCCTAAACCCTAACCCTAAAATGTAAACACTAACCCTCCCCTATCCCTAAAACCTAACCCTAACCCTAACCCTAACCCTAACCTAACCTGATCCCTAACCCTAACACTGTCGGTAAACCTAACTCTGACCCTTACCGTCTCTCCAACCTTAACTCTAACCGTCACCCTGTCACTAACCCTGTCCCTAAACCTAAACATAAGCATCAGACAAAACCTAAACTTAATATAACCCTAACAGTAAACCTAACCATGTCCCAAACCCTAATCCTGTCCCTAACCCTAACCCTAACCCTAACCCTAACCCTAACCCTAAACTCTAAACCCTAACCTTAACCCTAACCCTAAACCTAAACCGTAACCCTAACCCTAACCCTATCCCTAAAACCTAACCCTAACCCTAACCCTAACCCTAACCCTAACCTAACCCTAACCCTAACCCTAACACTGTCGCTAAACCTAACTCTGACCCTTACCGTCTCTCTATCTTTAACTCTAACCCTCACCCTGTAACTAACCCTGTCGCTAAACCTAACCTTAAACATCAGCCAAAACCTAAACTTAACTATAACCCTAACACTAAACCTAACCATGTCTCAAACCCGAAACGTGTACCTAACCCTAACCCTAACCTTAACCCTAACACTAAACCCGAAACCCTAACACTAACCCTAACCATAAACCTGAATCCTAAACCCAAACCCTAACCCTAACGCTAACCCTAACCATAAACACTAAATCCTAACCCTAACCCTAACTCTAACCCTAAACCCTAAACCCTAACACTAACCCGAACCCTAAAGCCTAAACCCTAACTCTAACCCTAACCCTAACCCTAAACCCTAAACCCTAACCTTAACCCTAACGCTAAACCTAAACCGTAACCCTAACCCTAACCCTATCCCTAAAACCTAACCCTAACCCTAACCCTAACCTAACCCTAACCCTAACCCTAACACGGTCGCTAAACCTAACTCTGACCCTTACCGTCTCTCTATCTTTAACTCTAACCCTCACCCTGTAACTAACCCTGTCCCTAAACCTAAACTTAACCATCAGCCAAAACCTAAACTTAACTATAACCCTAACACTAAACCTAACCATGTCTCAAACCCGAAACGTGTACCTAACCATAACCCTAAACCTAAACCCTAAACCCTAACCTTAACCCTAACCCTAAACCTAAACCGTAACCCTAACCCTAACCATGACCCTAACCCTAACCCTAAACCTAACACTAACCCTTACCCTAACCCTAACCCTATCCCTAAACCTGACCCTAAAATGTAAGCACTAACCCTCCACTATTCCTAACTCTAACCCTAACCCTAACCCTAAACCCTAACCCTATCCTTAACCCTAACACTAAACCCGAAACCCTAACACTAACCCTAACCCTAAACCTAAACCCTAAACCAAACCCTAACCCTAAAGCTAACCCTAACCATAAACACTAAATCCTAAACCTAACCCTAACCCTAACGCTAACCTTAAACCCTAAACCCTAACACTAACCCTAACCCTAAAGCCTAAATCCTAACTCTAACCCTAACCCTTACCCTAAACCCTAAACCCTAACCTTATCCCTAACCCTAAACCTAAACCGTAACCCTAACCCTAACCCTATCCCTAAAACCTAACCCTAACCCTAACCCTAACTCTAACCCTAACCCTAACCCTAACCCTATCCCTAAACCCTAACCCTAAAATGTAAACACTAACCCTCCCCTATTCCTAACCCTAACCCTAACCCTAACCCTAAACCCTAACCTGACCTGATCCCTAACCCTAACACTGTCGCTAAACCTAACTCTGACCCTTACCGTCTCTCCAACCTTAACTCTAACCCTCACCCTGTCACTAACCCTGTCCCTAAACCTAAACTTAAGCATCAGACAAAACCTAAACTTAATATAACCCTAACAGTAAACCTAACCATGTCCCAAACTCTAATCCTGTCCCTAACCCTAAAACTAATGCTAACCCTAACCTAACCCTAACCCTAAACCCTAAACCCTAACCTTAACCCTAACCCTAAACCTAAACCGTAACCCTAACCCTAACCCTATCCCTAAAACCTAACCATAACCCTAACCCTAACCCTAACCCTAAATCCTAAACCCTAACCCTAACCCTAACCCTAAACCCTAACTCTAACCCTAACCCTAACCTAACCGTAACCCTAACCCTAACACTGTCGCTAAACCTAACTCTGACCCTTACCATCTCTCTAACCTTAATTCTAACCCTCACACTGTCACTAATCCTGTCCCTAACCCTAACCTTAACCATCAGCCAAAACTTAAACTTAACTACAACCCTAACACTGAACTTAACCATGTCCTAAATCCGAATCGTGTCCCTAACCCTAAACCTAACCCTAACCGTAACCCTAACCCTAAATCCTAAACCGTAACCCTAACCCTAACCCTATCCCTAAAACCTAACCCTAACCCTAACCCTAACCCTAACCTAACCCTAACCCTAACCCTAACACTGTCGCTAAACCTAACTCTGACACTTACCGTCTCTCTATCTTTAACTCTAACCCTCACCCTGTAACTAACCCTGTCCCTAAACCTAACCTTAACCATCAGCCAAAACCTAAACTTAACTATAACCCTAACACTAAACCTAACCATGTCTCAAACCCGAATCGTGTACCTAACCCTAACCATAACCTTAACCCTAAACCAAACACTAACTATGTTCCTAACCCTAACTCTGCCCCGAACCCTAAAACAAACCCTAAACCAAACCCTAACCCTAAAAATATTCCTAACCATAACAGTACCCTTAACTCTGTTTTGAACCCTAATTTATAAATAACCGTGCCTCTAATCCTAACCGTAAGTCTAACCTTGTTTCTAACCCTACCCCTAAACCTATCCCTAACCTTAATGTTAACCTTAACTTGAGCGCTGACCCTAACTTTAACCCTAAACCTAACACTGTCCATAACCCTAACCCTAATTTTGTCCCTAACCCTAAGTGTAACCCTAAACTTAAACTTAACACTAACCCTGACAGTGTCCCTAACCTTAATCTTGTCTCTAACCCTAATGCTGTCCCTAACCTTAACCTTGTCTCTAACCCTAAGACCTCCCCTATGTCAAATGAAAACCCCAAATGTATTCCTCACCCTCATGCGAACCCTAAGCCATCCGTGTGCCTACCATGCATACTCTTCTTAATCCAAACCCTGTTATTGTAACCCTTTTCTTAAACCGAACTCTGAAAATAACCCTTTTTCTAAACACACAAACCCCAAACCTAACCATCTCCCTAAACCAAACCCTGTAGCTAACCCTAACCATAACCCTAACGACTTCACTAACCCTACCCCTGTTTTTACACTTACTCATAACTAATTTTGTAACTCTAACCCGAAAACTGCCTGTACCCTAACACTAATCCTACCCTAACCTGTCCCTAACACTGAATCTCACCCAAACCCATACCCTAAACCAAACCGTGTCTTTATCACTAACCCTAAACCTTACAGTAACCTTAACTGTGTCCCTACTTTTAACGGAAACCCTAATCCTAACCAGAACACTAGCTTGTCTTTAACCATAACCCTAAATGTAAATCGAACCAGAAACCTAACCCTAGCCCTGACCCTAATTCTAACACTAACCCTTAACCTGTCCCTAAACTTAACGCTCACAGTAACCCAAAAGCTAACCATGTCGGTAAAGCTAAGTGTAACTCTAACCGTGACCTTAATTGTGTCATAAACCCTAACCCTAATAATCCATAAGCCTGTTCGTACTCTTCAACCTAACTCTGTACCTATCCCTAATCATAACCCTAACACTAACCCTATTCCTGTGCGTAACGTTAACCCTAAACCTATCCTTAATCCTAACCGTTCCCCTAACCCTAATTCTAACCCTAACTCTAATCCTACTTCAGACCTAACCCTGACACTAACATACACCTCAACCGTAGCCCTAATCTTGTGCCTAACCTTAAACCTAACTGTAACCTGTCCCTAATCTTAACCTAAATCTTACCTATACCTTGACCCTAACCCTAACCATACCTGTCTCTAACCCTGACCCTAACTTTAAACCTGTTTCTAATCCCAACCCTAAGCATAACCATATCCCTATCCCTGTGCCTGACCCTATCCCTACCCTAATCCGAAGGTCACCCTGTCTCTAACACGTACCATAGCCGTAAACTGAAACCTAACACTAAACTCAACTCCAAACCAAACCCTAACACTGTCCCAAACCCTAACTCAAACAATAACACTAAGCCTGTCACTAATACTAACACTATCACTCAACCTAATCTGCTTCTAACCATAACGCTAACCTTAACCTTAACTCTGACTCTAATATTAACCCTAACCCTAACACTGTTGCTAAACCTAACTCTGACACTTACCGTCTGTCCACCCTTAACTCTAACCCAAACCCTGTCAGTAACCCTGTCCCTAAACCTAAACTTAAGCATCAGACAAAACCTAAACTTAACTATAACCCTAACACTAAACCTAACCATGTCCCAAACCCTAATCCTGTCCCTAACCCTAACCATAACCCTAACCCTAACCCTAAACCCTAACCCTAACCCTAACCCAAACCCTAACCCTAACCCTAACCCTAATCCTAACTCTAACACTCACTGTGTCCCTACCCTATTCCTGCCCCTGTAGCTAACCCTTTTCCTAACCCAAAACCTAAATCTAAACGTATCCCTAGACCTAACTCTAAATGGAGCCCTAACACTCTTCCCAACTCTGTACCTAACCCTAATCCTAACACGAACCCTAACCCTAACGCTAACCTTAACCATAACTCTGCCTCTAATATTAACCCTAACCCTAACACTGTCGCTAAACCTAACTCTGACCCTTACCATCTCTCCAACCTTAACTCTAACCCTCACCCTGTCACTAACCCTGTCCCTAAACCTAAACTTAAGCATCAGACAAAACCTAAACTTAACTATAACCCTAACACTAAACCTAACCATGTCTCAAACCCGAAACGTGTACCTAACCCTAACCCTAAACCTAAACCCTAAACCCAAACCCTAACCCTAACGCTAACCCTAACCATAAACAATAAACCCTAACCCTAACCCTAACCCTAACCCTAACCCTAAACCCTAAACCCTAACACTAACCCTAAAGCCTAAACCCTAACTCTAACCCTAACGCTAACCCTAAACCCTAAACACTAACCTTAACCCTAACCCTAAACCTAAACCGTAACCCTAACCCTAACCCTATCCCTAAAACCTAACCCTAACCCTAACTCTAAACCTAACCCTAATTCTAACCCTAACCCTAACACTAACCCTATCCCTAAACCCTAACCCTGAAATGTAAACACTAACCCTCCCCTATTCCTAACCCTAACCCTAACCCTAACCCTAAACCCTAACCTATCCTGATCCCTAACCCTAACACTGTCGCTAAACCTAACTCTGACCCTTACCGTCTCTCCAACCTTAACTCTAACACTCACGCTGTCACTAACCCTGTCCCTAAACCTAAACTTAAGCATCAGACAAAACCTAAACTTAATATAACCCTAACAGTAAACCTAACCATGTCCCAAACCCTAATCCTGCCCCTAACCCTAACCCTAACCCTAACCATAACCCTAATCCTAAATCCTAAACCCTAACCCTAACCCTAACCCTAAACCCTAACTCTAACCCCAACCCTAACCCTAACACTGTCGCTAAACCTAACTGTGACCCTTACCGTCTCTCTATCTTTAACTCTAACCCTCACCCTGTAACTAACCCTGTCCCGAAACCTAACCTTAACCATCAGCCAAAACCTAAACTTAACTATAACCCTAACATTAAACCTAACCATGTCTCAAACCCGAAACGTGTACCTAACCCTAACCCTAAACCTAAACCCTAAACCCAAACCCTAACTCTAACTCTAACCCTAACCCTAAAGCCTAAATCCTAACTCTAACCCTAACCCTAACCTAACTCTAACCCTATCCCTAAACCCTAACCCTAAAATGTAAACACTAACCCTCCCCTATTCCTAACCCTAACCCTAACCCTAACCCTAAACCCTATCCTAACCTGATTCCTAGCACTAACACTGTCGCTAAACCTAACTCTGACCCTTACCGTCTCTCTAAACTTAACTCTAACCCTCACCCTGTCACTAAACCTGTCCCTAAAACTAACCTTAACCATCAGCCAAAACCAAAACTTAACTATAACACTACACTAAACCTAACCATTTCCCAAACCCTAATCCTGCCCCTAACCCTAACCCTAACCCTAACCATAAACCTAACCCTAAATCATAAGCCCTAACCCTAACCCTAACCCTAAACCCTAACTCTAACCCAAACCCTAACCTAACCCTAACCCTAACCCTAACACTGTCGCTAAACCTAACTCTGACCCTTAACGTCTCTCTCTCTTTAACTCTAACCCTCACCCTGTAACTAACCCTGTCCCTAAACCTAACCTTAACCATCTCCCAAAACCTAAACTTAACTATAACCCTAACACTAAACCTAACCATGTTTCAAACCCGAAACGTGTACCTAACCCTAACCCTAACCTTAACCCTAACACTAAACCCGAAACCCTAACACTAACCCTAACCCTAAACTTAAACCCTAAACCCAAACCCTAACCCTAATGCTAACCCTAACCATAAACACTAAACCCTAACCCTAACCCTAACCCTAACCCTAAACCCTAAATCCTAACACTAACCCTAATCCTAAAGCCTAAACCCTAACTCTAACCCTAACGCTAACCCTAAACCCTAAACACTAACCTTAACCCTAACCCTAAACCTAAACCGTAACCCTAACCCTAACCCTATCCCTAAAACCTAACCCTAACCCTAACCCTAAACCTAACCCTAACTCTAACCCTAACCCTAACACTAACCCTATCCCTAAACCGTAACCCTAAAATGTAAACACTAACCCTCCCTATTCCTAACCCTAACCCTAAGGCTAACCCTAAACCCTAACCTAACCTGATCCCTAACCCTAACACTGTCGCTAAACCTAACTCTGACCCTTACCGTCTCTCCAACCTTAACTCTAACCCTCACCCTGTCACTAACCCTGTCCCTAAACCTAAACTTAAGCATCAGACAAAACCTAAACTTAATATAACCCTAACAGTAAACCTAACCATGTCCCAAACCCTAATCCTGCCCCTAACCCTAACCCTAACCCTAACCATCACCCTAACCCTAAATCCTAAACCCTAACCCTAACCCTAACCCTAAACCCTAACTCTAACCCTAAACCTAACCCTAACACTGTCGCTAAACCTAACTCTGACCCTTACCGTCTCTCTATCTTTAACTCTAACCCTCACCCTGTAATAACCCTGTCCCTAAACCTAACCTTAACCATCAGCCAAAACCTAAACTTAACTATAACCCTAACACTAAACCTAACCATGTCTCAAACCCGAAACGTGTACCTAAACCTAACCCTAACCTTAACCCTAACACTAAACTCGAAACCCTAACACTAACCCTAACCCTAAACCTAAACACTAAACCCAAACCCTAAACCTAACGCTAACCCTAACCATATACACTAAACCCTAACCCTAACCCTAACCCTAACCCTAAACCCTAAACCCTAACACTAACCCTAACCCTAAATCCTAAACCCTAACTCTAACCCTAACCCTAACCCTAACACTGTCGCTAAACCTAACTCTGTACATTACCGTCTCTCTAACTTTAACTCTAACCCTCACCCTGTAACTAACCCTGACCCTAAACCTAACCTTAACCATCAGCCAAAACCTAAACTTAACCATAACCCTAACACTACACCTAAACATGTCTCAAACCCGAATCGTGTACCTAAACCTAACCCTAAACTTAACCCTAACCCTAAACCCGAAACCCTAACCCTAACGCTAACCCTAACCCTAAACCGTAAGCCCTAACTCTAACCCTAACCCTAACCCTAAAGCCTAAATCCTAACTCTAACCCTAACCCTAACCCTAACCCTAACCCTATCCCTAAACCCTAACCCTAAAATGTAAACACTAACCCTCCCCTATCCCTAAAACCTAACCCTAACCCTAACCCTAACCCTAACCCTAACCTAACCTGATCCCTAACCCTAACACTGTCGGTAAACCTATCTCTGACCCTTACCGTCTCTCCAACCTTAACTCTAACCGTCACCCTGTCACTAACCCTGTCCCTAAACCTAAACTTAAGCATCAGACAAAACCTAAACTTAATATAACCCTAACAGTAAACCTAACCATGTCCCAAACCCTAATCCTGTCCCTAACCCTAAACCTAATGCTAACCCTAACCCTAACCCTAACCCTAAACTCTAAACCCTAACCTTAACCCTAACCCTAAACCTAAACCGTAACCCTAACCCTAACCCTATCCCTAAAACCTAACCCTAACCCTAACCCTAACCCTAACCCTAACCTAACCCTAACCCTAACCCTAACACTGTCGCTAAACCTAACTCTGACCCTTACAGTCTCTCTATCTTTAACTCTAACCCTCACCCTGTAACTAACCCTGTCCCTAAACCTAACCTTAAACATCAGCCAAAACCTAAACTTAACTATAACCCTAACACTAAACCTAACCATGTCTCAAACCCGAAACGTGTACCTAACCCTAACCCTAACCTTAACCCTAACACTAAACCCGAAACCCTAACACTAACCCTAACCATAAACCTGAACCCTAAACCCAAACCCTAACCCTAACGCTAACCCTAACCATAAACACTAAATCCTAACCCTAACCCTAACTCTAACCCTAAACCCTAAACCCTAACACTAACCCGAACCCTAAAGCCAAAACCCTAACTCTAACCCTAACCCTAACCCTAAACCCTAAACCCTAACCTTAACCCTAACGCTAAACCTAAACCGTAACCCTAACCCGAACCCTATCCCTAAAACCTAACCCTAACCCTAACCCTAACACGGTCGCTAAACCTAACTCTGACCCTTACCGTCTCTCTATCTTTAACTCTAACCCTCACCCTGTAACTAACCCTGTCCCTAAACCTAAACTTAACCATCAGCCAAAACCAAAACTTAACTATAACCCTAACACTAAACCTAACCATGTCTCAAACCCGAAACGTGTACCTAACCCTAGCCCTAACCCTAACCCTAACCCTAACCCAAACCCTAAACCTAAACCCTAAGCCGAAAACCTAACCCTAACGCTAACCCTAACCATAAACACTAAACCCTAACCCTAACCCTAACCCTAACCCTAACCCTAACCCTAAACCCTAAACCCTAACACTAACCCTAACCCTAAAGCCTAAACCCTAACTCTAACCGTAACCCTAACCCTAACCCCTAAACCCTAACCTTAACCCTAACCCTAAACCTAAACCGTAACCCTAACCCTAACCATGACCCTAACCCTAACCCTAAACCTAACACTAACCCTAACCCTAACCCTAACCCTATCCCTAAACCTGACCCTAAAATGTAAACACTAACCCTCCACTATTCCTAACTCTAACCCTAACCCTAACCCTAAACCCTAACCCTATCCTTAACCCTAACACTAAACCCGAAACCCTAACACTAACCCTAACCCTAAACCTAAACCCTAAACCAAACCCTAACCCTAAAGCTAACCCTGACCATAAACACTAAACCCTAACCCTAACCCTAACCCTAACCCTAACCCTAAACCCTAAACCCTAACACTAACCCTAACCCTAAAGCCTAAACCCTAACTCTAACCCTAACCCTTACCCTAAACCCTAAACCCTAACCTTATCCCTAACCCTATCCCTAAAACCTAACCCTAACCCTAACCCTAACTCTAACCCTAACCCTAACCCTAACCCTATCCCTAAACCCTAACCCTAAAATGTAAACACTAACCCTCCCCTATTCCTAACCCTAACCCTAACCCTAACCCTAAACCCTAACCTAACGTGATCCCTAACCCTAACACTGTCGCTAAACCTAACTCTGACCCTTACCGTCTCTCCAACCTTAACTCTAACCCTCACCCTGTCACTAACCCTGTCCCTAAACCTAAACTTAAGCATCAGACAAAACCTAAACTTAATATAACCCTAACAGTAAACCTAACCATCCCAAACCCTAATCCTGTCCCTAACCCTGAAACTAATGCTAACCCTAACCCTAACCCTAACCCTAAACCCTAAACCCTAACCTTAAAACTAACCCTAAACCTAAACCGTAACCCTAACCCTAACCCTATCCCTAAAACCTAACCCTAACCCTAACCCTAACCCTAAACCTAAATCCTAAACCCTAACCCTAACCCTAACCCTAAACCCTAACTCTAACCCTAACCCTAACCTAACCGTAACCCTAACCCTAACAGTGTCGCTAAACCTAACTCTGACCCTTACTATCTCTCTAACCTTAATTCTAACCCTCACCCTGTCACTAATCCTGTCCCTAACCCTAACCTTAACCATCAGCCAAAACTTAAACTTAACTACAACCCTAACACTGAACTTAACCATGTCCTAAATCCGAATCGTGTCCCTAACCCTAAACCTAACCCTAACCGTAACCCTAACCCTAAATCCTAAACCGTAACCCTAACCCTAACCCTATCCCTAAAACCTAACCCTAACCCTAACCCTAACCCTAACCTAACCCTAACCCTAACCCTAACACTGTCGCTAAACCTAACTCTGACACTTACCGTCTCTCTATCTTTAACTCTAACCCTCACCCTGTAACTAACCCTGTCCCTAAACCTAACCTTAACCATCAGCCAAAACCTAAACTTAACTATAACCCTAACACTAAACCTAACCATGTCTCAAACCCGAATCGTGTACCTAACCCTAACCATAACCTTAACCCTAAACCAAACACTAACTATGTTCCTAACCCTAACTCTGCCCCGAACCCTAAAACAAACCCTAAACCAAACCCTAACCCTAAAAATATTCCTAACCATAACAGTACCCTTAACTCTGTTTTGAACCCTAATTTAAAAATAACCGTGCCTC
This sequence comes from Hipposideros larvatus, assembly GCA_031876335.1. Lineage (NCBI taxonomy): Eukaryota > Metazoa > Chordata > Mammalia > Chiroptera > Hipposideridae > Hipposideros > Hipposideros larvatus. Next base: position 2,512,795 of record CM063104.1, on the reverse strand, counting down.
TAATCCTAACCGTAAGTCTAACCTTGTTTCTAACCCTACCCCTAAACCTATCCCTAACCTTAATGTTAACCTTAACTTGAGCGCTGACCCTAACTTTAACCCTAAACCTAACACTGTCCATAACCCTAACCCTAATTTTGTCCCAAACCCTAAGTGTAACCCTAAACTTAAACTTAACACTAACCCTGACAGTGTCCCTAACCTTAATCTTGTCTCTAACCCTAATGCTGTCCCTAACCTTAACCTTGTCTCTAACCCTAAGACCTCCCCTATGTCAAATGAAAACCCCAAATGTATTCCTCACCCTCATGCGAACCCTAAGCCATCCGTGTGCCTACCATGCATACTCTTCTTAATCCAAACCCTGTTATTGTAACCCTTTTCTTAAACCGAACTCTGAAAATAACCCTTTTTCTAAACTTCACACAAACCCCAAACCTAACCATCTCCCTAAACCAAACCCTGTAGCTAACCCTAACCATAACCCTAACGACTTCACTAACCCTACCCCTGTTTTTACACTTACTCATAACGAATTTTGTAACTCTAACCCGAAAACTGCCTGTACCCTAACACTAATCCTACCCTAACCTGTCCCTAACACTGAATCTCACCCAAACCCATACCCTAAACCAAACCGTGTCTTTATCACTAACCCTAAACCTTACAGTAACCTTAACTGTGTCCCTAATTTTAACGGAAACCCTAATCCTAACCAGAACACTAGCTTGTCTTTAACCATAACCCTAAATGTAAATCGAACCAGAAACCTAACCCTAGCCCTGACCCTAACTCTAACACTAACCCTTAACCTGTCCCTAAACTTAACGCTCACAGTAACCCTAAAGCTAACCATGTCGGTAAAGCTAAGTGTAACTCTAACCGTGACCTTAATTGTGTCATAAACCCTAACCCTAATAATCCATAAGCCTGTTCGTACTCTTCAACCTAACTCTGTACCTATCCCTAATCATAACCCTAACACTAACCCTATTCCTGTGCGTAACGTTAACCCTAAACCTATCCTTAATCCTAACCGTTCCCCTAACCCTAATTCTAACCCTAACTCTAATCCTACTTCAGACCTAACCCTGACACTAACATACACCTCAACCGTAGCCCTAATCTTGTGCCTAACCTTAAACCTAACTGTAACCTGTCCCTAATCTTAACCTAAATCTTACCTATACCTTGACCCTAACCTTAACCATACCTGTCTCTAACCCTGACCCTAACTTTAAACCTGTTTCTAATCCCAACCCTAAGCATAACCATATCCCTATCCCTGTGCCTGACCCTATCCCTACCCTAATCCGAAGGCCACCCTGCCTCTAACACTAACCCTAGCCCTAAACTGAAACCTAACACAAAACTCAACTCCAAACCTAACCCTGACACTGTCTCTAAACCTAGCCTTAACCCTAACAGTAAGCCTGTCACTAATACTAACACTATCACACAACCTAATCTGTTTCTAACCATAACGCTAACCTTAACCCTAACTCTGCCTCTAATATTAACCCTAACCCTAACACTGTCGCTAAACCTAACTCTGACCCTTACCATCTCTCCAACCTTAACTCTAACCCTCACCCTGTCACTAACCCTGTCCCTAAACCTAAACTTAAGCATCAGACAAAACCCAAACTTAATATAACCCTAACAGTAAACCTAACCATGTCCCAAACCCTAATCCTGTCCCTAACCCTATACCTAATGCTAACCCTAACCCTAACCCTAACCCTAAACCCTAAACCCTAACCGTAACCATAACCCTAAACCTACACCGTAACCCTAACCCTAACCCTATCCCTTAAACCTAACCCTAACCCTAACCCTAACCCTAACCCTAACCCTAACACTGTCGCTAAACCTAACTCGGTACCTTACCGTCTCTCTAACTTTAACTCTAGCTCTCACCCTGTAACTAACCCTGTCCCTAAACCTAACCTTAACCATCAGCCAAAACCTAAACTTAACCATAACCCTAACACTAAACCTAAACATGTCTCAAACCCGAATCGTGTACCTAACCCTAACCCTAAACTTAACCCTAACCCTAAACCCGAAACCCTAATCCTAACCCTAACCCTAATCCTAAACCGTAAGCCCTAACTATAACCCTAACCCTATACCTAAAGCCTAAATCCTAACTCTAACCCTAACCCTAACCCTAACTCTAACCCTATCCCTAAACCCTAACCCTAAAATGTAAACACAAACCCTCCCCTATTCCTAACCCTAACCCTAACCCTAAACCCTAACCTAACCTGATCCCTAACCCTAACACTGTCGCTAAACCTAACTCTGACCCTTACCGTCTCTCCAACCTTAACTCTAACCCTCACCCTGTCACTAACCCTGTCCCTAAACCTAAACTTAAGCATCAGACAAAACCTAAACTTAATATAACCCTAACAGTAAACCTAACCATGTCCCAAACCCTAATCCAGTCCCTAACCCTAACCCTAACCTTAACCCTAACACTTAACCCGAAACCATAACACTAACCCTAAACCTAAACCTAAACACTAAACCCAAACCCTAACCCTAACGCTAACCCTAACCATAAACACTAAACCCTAACCCTAACCCTAACCCTAACCCGAAAGCCTAAACCCTAACACTAACCCTAACCCTAAACCCTAAACCCTAACCTTAACCCTAACCCTAAACCTAAACCGTAAACCTAACCCTAACCCTATCCCTAAAACCTAACCCTAACCCTAACCCTAACCCTAACCCTAACCCTAACCCTAAACCCTAAACCCTAACACTAACCCTAACCCTAAAGCCTAAACCCTAACTCTAACCCTAACCCAAACCCTAAACCCTAAACCATAACCTTAACCCTAAACCTAAACCTAAACCGTAACCCTAACCCTAACCCTATCCCTAAAACCTAACCCTAACCCTAACCCTAACCCTAACCCTAACCTAACCCTAACCCTAACCCTAACACTGTCGCTAAACCTAACTCTGTACCTTACCGTCTCTCTAACTTTAACTCTAACCCTCACCCTGTAACTAACCCTGTCCCTAAACCTAACCTTAACCATCAGCCAAAACCTAAACTTAACCATAACCCTAACACTACACCTAAACATGTCTCAAACCCGAATCGTGTACCTAAACCTAACCCTAAACTTAACCCTAACCCTAAACCCGAAACCCTAACCCTAACCCTAACCCTAACCCTAAACCGTAAGCCCTAACTCTAACCCTAACCCTAACCCTAAAGCCTAAATCCTAACTCTAACCCTAACCCTAACCCTAACCCTAACCCTATCCCTAAACCCTAACCCTAATATGTAAACACTAACCCTCCCCTATCCCTAAAACCTAACCCTAACCCTAACCCTAACCCTAACCCTAACCCTAACCCTAACCTAACCTGATCCCTAACCCTAACACTGTCGCTAAACCTAACTCTGACCCTTACCGTCTCTCCAACCTTAACTCTAACCGTCACCCTGTCACTAACCCTGTCCCTAAACCTAAACTTAAGCATCAGACAAAACCTAAACTTAATATAACCCTAACAGTAAACCTAACCATGTCCCAAACCCTAATCCTGTCCCTAACCCTAAACCTAATGCTAACCCTAACCCTAACCCTAACCCTAAACTCTGAACCCTAACCTTAACCCTAACCCTAAACCTAAACCGTAACCCTAACCCTAACCCTATCCCTAAAACCTAACCCTAACCCTAACCCTAACCCTAAACCTAACCTAACCCTAACCCTAACCCTAACACTGTCGCTAAACCTAACTCTGACCCTTACCGTCTCTCTATCTTTAACTCTAACCCTCACCCTGTAACTAACCCTGTCCCTAAACCTAAGCTTAACCATCAGCCAAAACCTAAACTTAACTATAACCCTAACACTAAACCTAACCATGTCTCAAACCCGAAACGTGTACCTAACCCTAACCCTAACCTTAACCCTAACACTAAACCCGAAACCCTAACACTAACCCTAACCATAAACCTGAACCCTAAACCCAAACCCTAACCCTAACGATAACCCGAACCATAAACACTAAACCCTAACCCTAACCCTAACACTAACCCTAAACCCTAAACCCTAACACTAACCCGAACCCTAAAGCCTAAACCCTAACTATAACCCTAACCCTAACCCTAAACCCTAAACCCTAACCTTAACCCTAACGCTAAATCTAAACCGTAACCCTAACCCTAACCCTATCCCTAAAACCTAACCCTAACCCTAACCCTAACCCTAACACTAACCTAACCCTAACCCTAACCCTAACACGGTCGCTAAACCTAACTCTGACCCTTACCGTCTCTCTATCTTTAACTCGAACTCTCACACTGTAACTAACCCTGTCCCTAAAACTAACCTTAACCATCAGCCAAAACCTAAACTTAAATATAACCCTAACACTAAACCTAACCATGTCTCAAACCCGAAACGTGTACCTAACCCTAACCCTAACCCTAACCCTAACCCTAACCCTAACCCTAAACCTAAACCCTCAACCCAAAACCTAACCCTAACGCTAACCCTAACCATAAACACTAAACCCTAACCCTAACCCTAACCTTAACCCTAACCCTAAACCTAAACCGTAACCGTAACCCTAACCCTAACCATGACCCTAACCCTAACCCTAAACCTAACACTAACCCTAACCCTAACCCTAACCCTATCCCTAAACCTGACCCTAAAATGTAAACACTAACCCTCCACTATTCCTAACCCTAACCCTAACCCTAACCCTAAACCCTAACCTAACCTGATCCCTAACCCTAACACTGTCGCTAAACCTAACTCTGACCCTTACCGTCTTCCAACCTTAACTCTAACCCTCACCCTGTCACTAACCCTGTCCCTAAACCTAAACTTAAGCATCAGACAAAACCTAAATTTAATATAACTCTAACAGTAAACCTAACCATGTCCCAAACCCTAATCCTGCACCTAACCCAAACCCTAACCCTAACCATAACCCTAACCCTAAATCCTAAACCCTAACCCTAACCCTAACCCTAAACCCTAACTCTAACCCTAACCCTAACCTAACCCTAACCCTAACCTAACCCTAACCCTAACCCTAACACTGTCGCTAAACCTAACTCTGACCCTTAACATCTCTCTATCTTTAACACTATCCCTCACCCTGTAACTAACCCTGTCCCTAAACCTAACCTTAACCATAAGCCAAAACCTAAACTTAACCATAACCCTAACACTAAACCTAACCATGTCTCAAACCCGAAACGTGTACCTAACCCTAACCCTAACCTTAACCCTAACACTAAACCCGAATCCCTAACACTAACCCTAACCCTAAACCTAAACCCTAAACCAAACCCTAACCCTAAAGCTAACCCTAACCATAAACACTAAACCCTAACCCTAACCCTAACCCTAACACTAACACTAACCCCTAAACCATAACACTAACCCTAACCCTAAAGCCTAAACCCTAACTCTAACCCTAACCATTACCCTAAACCCTAAACCCTAACCTTATCCCTAACCCTAAACCTAAACCGTACCCTAACCCTAACCCTAACCGTAACCCTAACCCTAACTCTAACCCTAACACTAACCCTAACCCTATCCCTAAACCCTAACCCTTAAATGTAAACACTAACCCTCCCCTATTCCTAACCCTAACCCTAACCCTAACCCTAAACCCTAACCTATCCTGATCCCTAACCCTAACACTGTCGTTAAACCTAACTCTGACCCTTACCGTCTCTCCAACCTTAACTCTAACCCTCACCCTGTCACTAACCCTGTCCCTAAACCTAAACTTAAGCATCAGACAAAACCTAAACTTAATATAACCCTAACAGTAAACCTAACCATGTCCCAAACCCTAATCCTGTCCCTAACCCTAAACCTAATGCTAACCCTAACCCTAACCCTAACCCTAAACCCTAAACCCTAACCTTAACCCTAACCCTAAACCTAAACCGTAACCCTAACCCTAACCCTATCCCTAAAACCTAACCCTAACCCTAACCCTAACCATAACTTAACCCTAACCCTAACCCTAAACATATCCCTAAACCCTGACCCTAAAATGTAAACACTAACCCTCCCCTATTCCTAACCCTAACCCTAACCCTAACCCTATACCCTAACCTAACCTGATCCCTAACCCTAACACTGTCGCTAAACCTAACTCTGACCCTTACCGTCTCTCCAACCTTAACTCTAACCCTCACCCTGTCACTAACCCTGTCCCTAAACCTAAACTTAAGCATCAGACAAAACCTAAACTTAATATAACCCTAACAGTAAACCTAACCATGTCCCAAACCCTAATCCTGTCCCTAACCCTAAACCTAATGCTAACCCTAACCCTAAACCTAACCCTAAACCCTAAACCCTAACCTTAACCCTAACCCTAAACCTAAACCGTAACCCTAACCCTAACCCTAACCCAAACCCTAACCCTAACGCTAACCCTAACCATAAACACTAAACCCTAACCCTAACCCTAACCCTAACCCGAAACCCTAAACCCTAACACTAACCCTAACCCTAAACCCTAAACCCTAACCTTAACCCTAACCCTAAACCTAAACCGTAAACCTAACCCTAACCCTATCCCTAAAACCTAACCCTAACCCTAACCCTAACCCTAACCCTAACCCTAAACCCTAAACCCTAACACTAACCCTAACCCTAAAGCCTAAACCCTAACTCTAACCCTAACCCAAACCCTAAACCCTAAACCATAACCTTAACCCTAAACCTAAACCTAAACCGTAACCCTAACCCTAACCCTATCCCTAAAACCTAACCCTAACCCTAACCCTAACCCTAACCCTAACCTAACCCTAACCCTAACCCTAACACTGTCGCTAAACCTAACTCTGTACCTTACCGTCTCTCTAACTTTAACTCTAACCCTCACCCTGTAACTAACCCTGTCCCTAAACCTAACCTTAACCATCAGCCAAAACCTAAACTTAACCATAACCCTAACACTACACCTAAACATGTCTCAAACCCGAATCGTGTACCTAAACCTAACCCTAAACTTAACCCTAACCCTAAACCCGAAACCCTAACCCTAACCCTAACCCTAACCCTAAACCGTAAGCCCTAACTCTAACCCTAACCCTAACCCTAAAGCCTAAATCCTAACTCTAACCCTAACCCTAACCCTAACCCTAACCCTATCCCTAAACCCTAACCCTAATATGTAAACACTAACCCTCCCCTATCCCTAAAACCTAACCCTAACCCTAACCCTAACCCTAACCCTAACCCTAACCCTAACCTAACCTGATCCCTAACCCTAACACTGTCGCTAAACCTAACTCTGACCCTTACCGTCTCTCCAACCTTAACTCTAACCGTCACCCTGTCACTAACCCTGTCCCTAAACCTAAACTTAAGCATCAGACAAAACCTAAACTTAATATAACCCTAACAGTAAACCTAACCATGTCCCAAACCCTAATCCTGTCCCTAACCCTAAACCTAATGCTAACCCTAACCCTAACCCTAACCCTAAACTCTGAACCCTAACCTTAACCCTAACCCTAAACCTAAACCGTAACCCTAACCCTAACCCTATCCCTAAAACCTAACCCTAACCCTAACCCTAACCCTAAACCTAACCTAACCCTAACCCTAACCCTAACACTGTCGCTAAACCTAACTCTGACCCTTACCGTCTCTCTATCTTTAACTCTAACCCTCACCCTGTAACTAACCCTGTCCCTAAACCTAAGCTTAACCATCAGCCAAAACCTAAACTTAACTATGACCCTAACACTAAACCTAACCATGTCTCAAACCCGAAACGTGTACCTAACCCTAACCCTAACCTTAACCCTAACACTAAACCCGAAACCCTAACACTAACCCTAACCATAAACCTGAACCCTAAACCCAAACCCTAACCCTAACGCTAACCCGAACCATAAACACTAAACCCTAACCCTAACCCTAACACTAACCCTAAACCCTAAACCCTAACACTAACCCGAACCCTAAAGCCTAAACCCTAACTCTAACCCTAACCCTAACCCTAAACCCTAAACCCTAACCTTAACCCTAACGCTAAACCTAAACCGTAACCCTAACCCTAACCCTATCCCTAAAACCTAACCCTAACCCTAACCCTAACCCTAACACTAACCTAACCCTAACCTTAACCCTAACACGGTCGCTAAACCTAACTCTGACCCTTACCGTCTCTCTATCTTTAACTCGAACTCTCACCCTGTAACTAACCCTGTCCCTAAAACTAACCTTAACCATCAGCCAAAACCTAAACTTAAATATAACCCTAACACTAAACCTAACCATGTCTCAAACCCGAAACGTGTACCTAACCCTAACCCTAACCCTAACCCTAACCCTAACCCTAACCCTAAACCTAAACCCTCAACCCAAAACCTAACCCTAACGCTAACCCTAACCATAAACACTAAACCCTAACCCTAACCCTAACCTTAACCCTAACCCTAAACCTAAACCGTAACCGTAACCCTAACCCTAACCATGACCCTAACCCTAACCCTAAACCTAACACTAACCCTAACCCTAACCCTAACCCTATCCCTAAACCTGACCCTAAAATGTAAACACTAACCCTCCACTATTCCTAACCCTAACCCTAACCCTAACCCTAAACCCTAACCTAACCTGATCCCTAACCCTAACACTGTCGCTAAACCTAACTCTGACCCTTACCGTCTTCCAACCTTAACTCTAACCCTCACCCTGTCACTAACCCTGTCCCTAAACCTAAACTTAAGCATCAGACAAAACCTAAATTTAATATAACTCTAACAGTAAACCTAACCATGTCCCAAACCCTAATCCTGCACCTAACCCAAACCCTAACCCTAACCATAACCCTAACCCTAAATCCTAAACCCTAACCCTAACCCTAACCCTAAACCCTAACTCTAACCCTAACCCTAACCTAACCCTAACCCTAACCTAACCCTAACCCTAACCCTAACACTGTCGCTAAACCTAACTCTGACCCTTAACATCTCTCTATCTTTAACTCTATCCCTCACCCTGTAACTAACCCTGTCCCTAAACCTAACCTTAACCATAAGCCAAAACCTAAACTTAACCATAACCCTAACACTAAACCTAACCATGTCTCAAACCCGAAACGTGTACCTAACCCTAACCCTAACCTTAACCCTAACACTAAACCCGAATCCCTAACACTAACCCTAACCCTAAACCTAAACCCTAAACCAAACCCTAACCCTAAAGCTAACCCTAACCATAAACACTAAACCCTAACCCTAACCCTAACCCTAACCCTAACACTAACCCCTAAACCATAACACTAACCCTAACCCTAAAGCCTAAACCCTAACTCTAACCCTAACCCTTACCCTAAACCCTAAACCCTAACCTTATCCCTAACCCTAAACCTAAACCGTACCCTAACCCTAACCCTAACCCTAACCCTAACCCTAACTCTAACCCTAACACTAACCCTAACCCTATCCCTAAACCCTAACCCTAAAATGTAAACACTAACCCTCCCCTATTCCTAACCCTAACCCTAACCCTAACCCTAAACCCTAACCTATCCTGATCCCTAACCCTAACACTGTCGTTAAACCTAACTCTGACCCTTACCGTCTCTCCAACCTTAACTCTAACCCTCACCCTGTCACTAACCCTGTCCCTAAACCTAAACTTAAGCATCAGACAAAACCTAAACTTAATATAACCCTAACAGTAAACCTAACCATGTCCCAAACCCTAATCCTGTCCCTAACCCTAAACCTAATGCTAACCCTAACCCTAACCCTAACCCTAAACCCTAAACCCTAACCTTAACCCTAACCCTAAACCTAAACCGTAACCCTAACCCTAACCCTATCCCTAAAACCTAACCCTAACCCTAACCCTAACCATAACTCTAACCCTAACCCTAACCCTAAACATATCCCTAAACCCTGACCCTAAAATGTAAACACTAACCCTCCCCTATTCCTAACCCTAACCCTAACCCTAACCCTATACCCTAACCTAACCTGATCCCTAACCCTAACACTGTCGCTAAACCTAACTCTGACCCTTACCGTCTCGCCAACCTTAACTCTAACCCTCACCCTGTCACTAACCCTGTCCCTAAACCTAAACTTAAGCATCAGACAAAACCTAAACTTAATATAACCCTAACAGTAAACCTAACCATGTCCCAAACCCTAATCCTGTCCCTAACCCTAAACCTAATGCTAACCCTAACCCTAAACCTAACCCTAAACCCTAAACCCTAACCTTAACCCTAACCCTAAACCTAAACCGTAACCCTAACCCTAACCCTATCCCTAAAACCTAACCCTAACCCTAACCCTAACCCTAACTCTAACCTAACCCTAACCTAACCCTAACACTGTCACTAAACCTAACTCTGTACCTTACCGTCTCTCTAACTTTAACTCTAACCGTCACCCTGTAACTAACCCTGTCCCTAAACCTAACCTTAAACATCAGCCAAAACCTAAACTTAACCAAAACCCTAACACTAAACCTAAACATGTCTCAAACCCGAATCGTGTACCTAACCCTAACCCTAAACTTAAACCTAACCCTAACCCCGAAACCCTAACCCTAACCCTAACCCTAACCCTAAACCGTAAGCCCTAACCCTAACCCTAACCCTAACCGTAAAGCCTAAATCCTAACTCTAACCCTAACCCTAACCCTAACCCTAACCCTATCCCTAAACCCTAACCCTAAAATGTAAACACTAACCCTCCCCTATTCCTAACCCTAACCCTAACCGTAACCCTAAACCTTAACCTAAGCTGATCCCTAACCCTAACACTGTCGCTAAACCTAACTCTGACCCTTACCGTCTCTCCAACCTTAACTCTAACCCTCACCCTGTCACTAACCCTGTCCCTAAACCTAAACTTAAGCATCAGACAAAACTTAAATATAATATTACCCTAACAGTAAACCTAACCATTTCCCAAACCGTAATCCTGCCCCTAACCCTAACCCTAACCCTAACCATAACTCTAACCCTAAATCCTAAACCCTAACCCTAACCCTAACCCTAAACCCTAACTCTAACCCTAAACCTAACCTAACCCTAACCCTAACCCTAACACTGTCGCTAAACCTAACTCTGACCCTTACCGTCACACTATCTTTAACTCTAACCCTCACACTGTAACTAACCCTGTCCCTAAACCTATTCTTAACCATCAGCCAAAACCTAACCTTAACTATAACCCTAACACTAAACCTAACCATGTCTCAAACCCGAAACGTGTACCTAACCCTAACCCTAACCTTAACCCTAACACTAAACCCGAAACCCTAACACTAACCCTAACCCTAAACCTAAACCCTAAACCCAAACCCTAACCCTAACGCTAACCCTAACCATAAACACTAAACCCTAACCCTAACACTAACCCTAACCCGAAACCCTAAACCCTAACACTAACCCTAACCCTAAACCCTAAACTCTAACCTTAACCCTAACACTAAACCCGAAACCCTAACACTAACCCTAACCCTAAACCTAAACCCTAAACCCAAACCCTAACCCTAACCCTAACCCTCACCCTGTCACTAACCCTGTCCCTAAACCTAAACTTAAGCATCAGACAAAACCTAAACTTAATATAACCCTAACAGTAAACCTAACCATGTCCCAAACCCTAATCCTGTCCCTAACCCTAAACCTAATGCTAACCCTAACCCTAAACCTAACCCTAAACCCTAAACCCTAACCTTAACCCTAACCCTAAACCTAAAACGTAACCCTAACCCTAACACTATCCCTAAAACCTAACCCTAACCCTAACCCTAACCCTAACCCTAACCTAACCCTAACCCTAACCCTAACACTGTCGCTAAACCTAACTCTGTACCTTACCGTCTCTCTAACTTTAACTCTAACCGTCACCCTGTAACTAACCCTGTCCCTAAACCTAACCTTAACCATCGGCCAAAACCTAAACTTAACTATAACCATAACACTAAACCTAACCATGTCTCAAACCCTAATCCTGTCCCTAACACTAACTCTAACCCTAACACTGTCGCTAAACCTAACTCTGACCCTTACCGTCTCTCTGTCTTTAACTCTAACCCTCACCCTGTAACTAACCCTGTCCCTAAACCTAACCTTAACCATCATCCAAAACCTAAACTTAACTATAACCCTAACACTAAACCTATCCATGTCTCAAACCCGAAACGTGTACCTAACCCTAACCCTAACCTTAACCCTAACACTAAACCCGAAACCACAACACTAACCCTAAACCTAAACCTAAACCCTAAACCCAAACCCTAACCCTAACGCTAACCCTAACCATAAACACTAAACCCTAACCCTAACACTAACCCTAACCCGAAACCCTAAACCCTAACACTAACCCTAACCCTAAACCCTAAACCCTAACCTTAACCCTAACCCTAAACCTAAACCGTAACCCTAATCCTAACCCTATCCCTAAAACCTAACCCTAACCCTAACCCTAACCCTAACCTAACCCTAACCCTAACCCTAACACTGTCGCTAAACCTAACTCTGTACCTTACCGTCTCTCTAACTTTAACTCTAACCCTCACCCTGTAACTAACCCTGACCCTAAACCTAACCTTAACCATCAGCCAAAACCTAAACTTATCCATAACCCTAACACTACACCTAAACATGTCTCAAACCCGAATCGTGTACCTAAACCTAACACTAAACTTAACCCTAACCCTAAACCCGAAACACTAACCCTAACCCTAACCCTAACCCTAAACCGTAAGCCCTAACTCTAACCCTAACCCTAACCCTAAAGCCTAAATCCTAACTCTAACCCTAACCCTAACCCTAACCCTATCCCTAAACCCTAACCCTAAAATGTAAACACTAACCCTCCCCTATCCCTAAAACCTAACCCTAACCCTAACCCTAACCCTAACCTAACCTGATCCCTAACCCTAACACTGTCGGTAAACCTAACTCTGACCCTTACCGTCTCTCCAACCTTAACTCTAACCGTCACCCTGTCACTAACCCTGTCCCTAAACCTAAACATAAGCATCAGACAAAACCTAAACTTAATATAACCCTAACAGTAAACCTAACCATGTCCCAAACCCTAATCCTGTCCCTAACCCTAACCCTAACCCTAACCCTAACCCTAACCCTAAACTCTAAACCCTAACCTTAACCCTAACCCTAAACCTAAACCGTAACCCTAACCCTAACCCTATCCCTAAAACCTAACCCTAACCCTAACCCTAACCCTAACCCTAACCTAACCCTAACCCTAACCCTAACACTGTCGCTAAACCTAACTCTGACCCTTACCGTCTCTCTATCTTTAACTCTAACCCTCACCCTGTAACTAACCCTGTCGCTAAACCTAACCTTAAACATCAGCCAAAACCTAAACTTAACTATAACCCTAACACTAAACCTAACCATGTCTCAAACCCGAAACGTGTACCTAACCCTAACCCTAACCTTAACCCTAACACTAAACCCGAAACCCTAACACTAACCCTAACCATAAACCTGAATCCTAAACCCAAACCCTAACCCTAACGCTAACCCTAACCATAAACACTAAATCCTAACCCTAACCCTAACTCTAACCCTAAACCCTAAACCCTAACACTAACCCGAACCCTAAAGCCTAAACCCTAACTCTAACCCTAACCCTAACCCTAAACCCTAAACCCTAACCTTAACCCTAACGCTAAACCTAAACCGTAACCCTAACCCTAACCCTATCCCTAAAACCTAACCCTAACCCTAACCCTAACCTAACCCTAACCCTAACCCTAACACGGTCGCTAAACCTAACTCTGACCCTTACCGTCTCTCTATCTTTAACTCTAACCCTCACCCTGTAACTAACCCTGTCCCTAAACCTAAACTTAACCATCAGCCAAAACCTAAACTTAACTATAACCCTAACACTAAACCTAACCATGTCTCAAACCCGAAACGTGTACCTAACCATAACCCTAAACCTAAACCCTAAACCCTAACCTTAACCCTAACCCTAAACCTAAACCGTAACCCTAACCCTAACCATGACCCTAACCCTAACCCTAAACCTAACACTAACCCTTACCCTAACCCTAACCCTATCCCTAAACCTGACCCTAAAATGTAAGCACTAACCCTCCACTATTCCTAACTCTAACCCTAACCCTAACCCTAAACCCTAACCCTATCCTTAACCCTAACACTAAACCCGAAACCCTAACACTAACCCTAACCCTAAACCTAAACCCTAAACCAAACCCTAACCCTAAAGCTAACCCTAACCATAAACACTAAATCCTAACCCTAACCCTAACCCTAACGCTAACCTTAAACCCTAAACCCTAACACTAACCCTAACCCTAAAGCCTAAACCCTAACTCTAACCCTAACCCTTACCCTAAACCCTAAACCCTAACCTTATCCCTAACCCTAAACCTAAACCGTAACCCTAACCCTAACCCTATCCCTAAAACCTAACCCTAACCCTAACCCTAACTCTAACCCTAACCCTAACCCTAACCCTATCCCTAAACCCTAACCCTAAAATGTAAACACTAACCCTCCCCTATTCCTAACCCTAACCCTAACCCTAACCCTAAACCCTAACCTGACCTGATCCCTAACCCTAACACTGTCGCTAAACCTAACTCTGACCCTTACCGTCTCTCCAACCTTAACTCTAACCCTCACCCTGTCACTAACCCTGTCCCTAAACCTAAACTTAAGCATCAGACAAAACCTAAACTTAATATAACCCTAACAGTAAACCTAACCATGTCCCAAACTCTAATCCTGTCCCTAACCCTAAAACTAATGCTAACCCTAACCTAACCCTAACCCTAAACCCTAAACCCTAACCTTAACCCTAACCCTAAACCTAAACCGTAACCCTAACCCTAACCCTATCCCTAAAACCTAACCATAACCCTAACCCTAACCCTAACCCTAAATCCTAAACCCTAACCCTAACCCTAACCCTAAACCCTAACTCTAACCCTAACCCTAACCTAACCGTAACCCTAACCCTAACACTGTCGCTAAACCTAACTCTGACCCTTACCATCTCTCTAACCTTAATTCTAACCCTCACACTGTCACTAATCCTGTCCCTAACCCTAACCTTAACCATCAGCCAAAACTTAAACTTAACTACAACCCTAACACTGAACTTAACCATGTCCTAAATCCGAATCGTGTCCCTAACCCTAAACCTAACCCTAACCGTAACCCTAACCCTAAATCCTAAACCGTAACCCTAACCCTAACCCTATCCCTAAAACCTAACCCTAACCCTAACCCTAACCCTAACCTAACCCTAACCCTAACCCTAACACTGTCGCTAAACCTAACTCTGACACTTACCGTCTCTCTATCTTTAACTCTAACCCTCACCCTGTAACTAACCCTGTCCCTAAACCTAACCTTAACCATCAGCCAAAACCTAAACTTAACTATAACCCTAACACTAAACCTAACCATGTCTCAAACCCGAATCGTGTACCTAACCCTAACCATAACCTTAACCCTAAACCAAACACTAACTATGTTCCTAACCCTAACTCTGCCCCGAACCCTAAAACAAACCCTAAACCAAACCCTAACCCTAAAAATATTCCTAACCATAACAGTACCCTTAACTCTGTTTTGAACCCTAATTTAAAAATAACCGTGCCTCTAATCCTAACCGTAAGTCTAACCTTGTTTCTAACCCTACCCCTAAACCTATCCCTAACCTTAATGTTAACCTTAACTTGAGCGCTGACCCTAACTTTAACCCTAAACCTAACACTGTCCATAACCCTAACCCTAATTTTGTCCCTAACCCTAAGTGTAACCCTAAACTTAAACTTAACACTAACCCTGACAGTGTCCCTAACCTTAATCTTGTCTCTAACCCTAATGCTGTCCCTAACCTTAACCTTGTCTCTAACCCTAAGACCTCCCCTATGTCAAATGAAAACCCCAAATGTATTCCTCACCCTCATGCGAACCCTAAGCCATCCGTGTGCCTACCATGCATACTCTTCTTAATCCAAACCCTGTTATTGTAACCCTTTTCTTAAACCGAACTCTGAAAATAACCCTTTTTCTAAACACACAAACCCCAAACCTAACCATCTCCCTAAACCAAACCCTGTAGCTAACCCTAACCATAACCCTAACGACTTCACTAACCCTACCCCTGTTTTTACACTTACTCATAACTAATTTTGTAACTCTAACCCGAAAACTGCCTGTACCCTAACACTAATCCTACCCTAACCTGTCCCTAACACTGAATCTCACCCAAACCCATACCCTAAACCAAACCGTGTCTTTATCACTAACCCTAAACCTTACAGTAACCTTAACTGTGTCCCTACTTTTAACGGAAACCCTAATCCTAACCAGAACACTAGCTTGTCTTTAACCATAACCCTAAATGTAAATCGAACCAGAAACCTAACCCTAGCCCTGACCCTAATTCTAACACTAACCCTTAACCTGTCCCTAAACTTAACGCTCACAGTAACCCAAAAGCTAACCATGTCGGTAAAGCTAAGTGTAACTCTAACCGTGACCTTAATTGTGTCATAAACCCTAACCCTAATAATCCATAAGCCTGTTCGTACTCTTCAACCTAACTCTGTACCTATCCCTAATCATAACCCTAACACTAACCCTATTCCTGTGCGTAACGTTAACCCTAAACCTATCCTTAATCCTAACCGTTCCCCTAACCCTAATTCTAACCCTAACTCTAATCCTACTTCAGACCTAACCCTGACACTAACATACACCTCAACCGTAGCCCTAATCTTGTGCCTAACCTTAAACCTAACTGTAACCTGTCCCTAATCTTAACCTAAATCTTACCTATACCTTGACCCTAACCCTAACCATACCTGTCTCTAACCCTGACCCTAACTTTAAACCTGTTTCTAATCCCAACCCTAAGCATAACCATATCCCTATCCCTGTGCCTGACCCTATCCCTACCCTAATCCGAAGGTCACCCTGTCTCTAACACGTACCATAGCCGTAAACTGAAACCTAACACTAAACTCAACTCCAAACCAAACCCTAACACTGTCCCAAACCCTAACTCAAACAATAACACTAAGCCTGTCACTAATACTAACACTATCACTCAACCTAATCTGCTTCTAACCATAACGCTAACCTTAACCTTAACTCTGACTCTAATATTAACCCTAACCCTAACACTGTTGCTAAACCTAACTCTGACACTTACCGTCTGTCCACCCTTAACTCTAACCCAAACCCTGTCAGTAACCCTGTCCCTAAACCTAAACTTAAGCATCAGACAAAACCTAAACTTAACTATAACCCTAACACTAAACCTAACCATGTCCCAAACCCTAATCCTGTCCCTAACCCTAACCATAACCCTAACCCTAACCCTAAACCCTAACCCTAACCCTAACCCAAACCCTAACCCTAACCCTAACCCTAATCCTAACTCTAACACTCACTGTGTCCCTACCCTATTCCTGCCCCTGTAGCTAACCCTTTTCCTAACCCAAAACCTAAATCTAAACGTATCCCTAGACCTAACTCTAAATGGAGCCCTAACACTCTTCCCAACTCTGTACCTAACCCTAATCCTAACACGAACCCTAACCCTAACGCTAACCTTAACCATAACTCTGCCTCTAATATTAACCCTAACCCTAACACTGTCGCTAAACCTAACTCTGACCCTTACCATCTCTCCAACCTTAACTCTAACCCTCACCCTGTCACTAACCCTGTCCCTAAACCTAAACTTAAGCATCAGACAAAACCTAAACTTAACTATAACCCTAACACTAAACCTAACCATGTCTCAAACCCGAAACGTGTACCTAACCCTAACCCTAAACCTAAACCCTAAACCCAAACCCTAACCCTAACGCTAACCCTAACCATAAACAATAAACCCTAACCCTAACCCTAACCCTAACCCTAACCCTAAACCCTAAACCCTAACACTAACCCTAAAGCCTAAACCCTAACTCTAACCCTAACGCTAACCCTAAACCCTAAACACTAACCTTAACCCTAACCCTAAACCTAAACCGTAACCCTAACCCTAACCCTATCCCTAAAACCTAACCCTAACCCTAACTCTAAACCTAACCCTAACTCTAACCCTAACCCTAACACTAACCCTATCCCTAAACCCTAACCCTGAAATGTAAACACTAACCCTCCCCTATTCCTAACCCTAACCCTAACGCTAACCCTAAACCCTAACCTAACCTGATCCCTAACCCTAACACTGTCGCTAAACCTAACTCTGACCCTTACCGTCTCTCCAACCTTAACTCTAACCCTCACCCTGTCACTAACCCTGTCCCTAAACCTAAACTTAAGCATCAGACAAAACCTAAACTTAATATAACCCTAACAGTAAACCTAACCATGTCCCAAACCCTAATCCTGCCCCTAACCCTAACCCTAACCCTAACCATAACCCTAATCCTAAATCCTAAACCCTAACCCTAACCCTAACCCTAAACCCTAACTCTAACCCCAACCCTAACCCTAACACTGTCGCTAAACCTAACTGTGACCCTTACCGTCTCTCTATCTTTAACTCTAACCCTCACCCTGTAACTAACCCTGTCCCGAAACCTAACCTTAACCATCAGCCAAAACCTAAACTTAACTATAACCCTAACACTAAACCTAACCATGTCTCAAACCCGAAACGTGTACCTAACCCTAACCCTAAACCTAAACCCTAAACCCAAACCCTAACTCTAACTCTAACCCTAACCCTAAAGCCTAAATCCTAACTCTAACCCTAACCCTAACCCTAACTCTAACCCTATCCCTAAACCCTAACCCTAAAATGTAAACACTAACCCTCCCCTATTCCTAACCCTAACCCTAACCCTAACCCTAAACCCTAACCTAACCTGATTCCTAACACTAACACTGTCGCTAAACCTAACTCTGACCCTTACCGTCTCTCTAAACTTAACTCTAACCCTCACCCTGTCACTAAAGTTGTCCCTAAAACTAACCTTAACCATCAGCCAAAACCAAAACTTAACTATAACCCTACACTAAACCTAACCATTTCCCAAACCCTAATCCTGCCCCTAACCCTAACCCTAACCCTAACCATAACCCTAACCCTAAATCCTAAACCCTAAACCTAACCCTAACCCTAAACCCTAACTCTAACCCTAACCCTAACCTAACCCTAAACCTAACCCTAACACTGTCGCTAAACCTAACTCTGACCCTTACCGTCTCTCTATCTTTAACTGTAACCCTCACCCTGTAACTAACCCTGTCCCTAAACCTAACCTTAACCATCAGCCAAAACCTAAACTTAACTATAACCCTAACACTAAACCTAACCATGTCTCAAACACGAAACGTGTACCTAACCCTAACCCAAACCTTAACCCTAACACTAAACCCGAAACCCTAACACTAAACCTAACCCTAAACCTAAACCCTAAACCCAAACCCTAACCCTAATGCTAACCCTAACCATAAACACTAAACCCTAACCCTAACCCTAACCCTAACCCTAAACCCTAAATCCTAACACTAACCCTAACCCTAAAGCCTAAACCCTAACTCTAACCCTAACGCTAACCCTAAACCCTAAACACTAACCTTAACCCTAAACCTAAACCTAAACCTAACCCTAACCCTAACCCTAACTCTAAACCTAACCCTAACTCTAACCCTAACCCTAACACTAACCCTATCCCTAAACCCTAACCCTGAAATGTAAACACTAATCCTCCCCTATTCCTAACCCTAACCCTAACGCTAACCGTAAACCCTAACCTAACCTGATCCCTAACCCTAACACTGTCGCTAAACCTAACTCTGACCCTTACCGTCTCTCCAACCTTAACTCTAACCCTCACCCTGTCACTAACCCTGTCCCTAAACCTAAACTTAAGCATCAGACAAAACCTAAACTTAATAAAACCCTAACAGTAAACCTAACCATGTCCCAAACCCTAATCCTGCCCCTAACCCTTACCCTAACCCTAACCATAACCCTAATCCTAAATCCTAAACCCTAACCCTAACCCTAACCCTAAACCCTAACTCTAACCCCAACCCTAACCCTAACACTGTCGCTAAACCTAACTGTGACCCTTACCGTCTCTCTATCTTTAACTCTAACCCTCACCCTGTAACTAACCCTGTCCCGAAACCTAACCTTAACCAACAGCCAAAACCTAAACTTAACTATAACCCTAACACTAAACCTAACCATGTCTCAAACCCGAAACGTGTACCTAACCCTAACCCTAAACCTAAACCCTAAACCCAAACCCTAACTCTAACTCTAACCCTAACCCTAAAGCCTAAATCCTAACTCTAACCCTAACCCTAACCCTAACTCTAACCCTATCCCTAAACCCTAACCCTAAAATGTAAACACTAACCCTCCCCTATTCCTAACCCTAACCCTAACCCTAACCCTAAACCCTAACCTAACCTGATTCCTAACACTAACACTGTCGCTAAACCTAACTCTGACCCTTACCGTCTCTCTAAACTTAACTCTAACCCTCACCCTGTCACTAAACCTGTCCCTAAAACTAACCTTAACCATCAGCCAAAACCAAAACTTAACTATAACCCTACACTAAACCTAACCATTTCCCAAACCCTAATCCTGCCCTTAACCCTAACCCTAACCCTAACCCTAACCCTAACCCTATCCCTGAAACCTAACCCTAACCCTAACCCTAACTCTAACCCTAACCCTAACCCTAACCCTATCCCTAAACCCTAACCCTAAAATGTAAACACTAACCCTCCCCTATTCCTAACCCTAACCCTAACCCTAACCCTAAACCCTAAACCCTAACACCAACCCTAACCCTAAAGCCTAAACCCTAACTCTAACCCTAACCCTAACCCTGAACCCTAAACCCTAACCTTAAACCTAACCCTAAATCTAAACCGTAACCCTAACCCTAACCCTATCCCTAAAACCTAACCCTAACCCTAACTCTAACCCTAACTCTAACCCTAACCGTAACCCTATCCCTAAAACCTAACCCTAAAATGTAAACACTAACCCTCCCCTATTCCTAACCCTAACCCTAACCCTAACCCTAACCCTAACCTAACTCTAACCCTAACCCTAACACTGTCGCTAAACCTAACTCTGTACCTTACCGTCTCTCTAACTTTAACTCTAACCCTCACCATGTAACTAACCCTATCCCTAAACCTAACCTTAACCATCAGCCAGAACCTATAATTAACCATAACCCTAACACTAAACCTAAACATGTCTCAAACCCGAATCGTGTACCTAACCCTAACCCTAAACTTAACCCTAACCCTAAACCCGAAACCCTAACCCTAACCCTAACCCTAACCCTAAACCGTAAGCCCTAACTCTAACCCTAACCCTATCCCTAAAGCCTAAATCCTAACTCGAACCCTAACCCTAACCCTAACCCTAACCCTATCCCTAAACCCTAACCCTAAAATGTAAACACTAACCCTCCCCTATTCCTAACCCTAACCCTAACCCTAACCCTAAACCCTAACCTAACCTGATCCCTAACCCTAACACTGTCGCTAAACCTAACTCTGACCCTTACCGTCTCTCCAACCTTAACTCTACCCCTCACCCTGTCACTAACCCTGTCCCTAAACCTAAACTTAAGCATCAGACAAAACCTAAACTTAATATAACCCTAACAGTAAACCTAACCATGTCCCAAACCCTAATCCTGTCCCTAACCCTAAAACTAATGCTAACCCTAACCCTAACCCTAAACCTAACCCTAACCCTAACTCTAACCCTAACCCTAACCCTAAACCCTAAACCCTAACCTTAACCTGAACCCTCAACCTAAACCGTAACCCTAACCCTAACCCTATCCCTAAAACCTAACCCTAACCCTAACCCTAACCCTAACCCTAACCCTAACTCTAACCCTAACCCTAACCCTAACCCTAACCCTAACCCTAACCCCTAAACCCTAACCTTAACCCTAACCCTAAACCTAAACCGTAACCCTAACCCTAACCCTATCCCTAAAACATAACCCTAACCCTAACCCTAACCCTAACCCTAACCCTAACTCTAACCCTAACCCTAACCTAACCCTAACCCTAACCCTAACACTGTCGCTAAACCTAACTCTGACCCGTACCGTCTCTCTAACCTTAACTCTAACCCTCACCCTGTAACTAACCCTGTCCCTAAAACTAACCTTAACCATCAGCCAAAACCTAAACTTAACTATAACCCTAACACTAAACCTAACCATGTCTCAAACCCGAAACGTGTACCTAACCCTAACCCTAAACCTAAACCCTAAACCCAAACCCTAACTCTAACTCTAACCCTAACCCTAAAGCCTAAATCCTAACTCTAACCCTAACCCTAACCCTAACTCTAACCCTATCCCTAAACCCTAACCCTAAAATGTAAACACTAACCCTCCCCTATTCCTAACCCTAACCCTAACCCTAAACCCTAACCTAACCTGATTCCTAACACTAACACTGTCGCTAAACCTAACTCTGACCCTTACCGTCTCTCTAAACTTAACTCTAACCCTCACCCTGTCACTAAACCTGTCCCTAAAACTAACCTTAACCATCAGCCAAAACCAAAACTTAACTATAACCCTACACTAAACCTAACCATTTCCCAAACCCTAATCCTGCCCCTAACCCTAACCCTAACCCTAACCATAACCCTAACCCTAAATCCTAATCCCTAACCCTAACCCTAACCCTAAACCCTAACTCTAACCCTAACCCTAACCTAACCCTAACCCTAACCCTAACACTGTCGCTAAACCTAACTCTGACCCTTACCGTCTCTCTATCTTTAACTGTAACCCTCACCCTGTAACTAACCCTGTCCCTAAACCTAAACTTAACCATCACCCAAAACCTAAACTTAACTATAACCCTAACACTAAACCTAACCATGTCTCAAACCCGAAACGTGTACCTAACCCTAACCCTAACCTTAACCCTAACACTAAACCCGAAACCCTAACACTAACCCTAACCCTAAACCTAAACCCTAAACCCAAACCCTAACCCTAATGCTAACCCTAACCATAAACACTAAACCCTAACCCTAACCCTAACCCTAACCCTAAACCCTAAATCCTAACACTAACCCTAACCCTAAAGCCTAAACCCTAACTCTAACCCTAACGCTAACCCTAAACTCTAAACACTAACCTTAACCCTAACCCTAAACCTAAACCGTAACCCTAACCCTAACCCTATCCCTAAAACCTAACCCTAACCCTAACTCTAAACCTAACCCTAACTCTAACCCTAACCCTAACACTAACCCTATCCCTAAACCCTAACCCTGAAATGTAAACACTAACCCTCCCCTATTCCTAACCCTAACACTAACGCTAACCCTAAACCCTAACCTAACCTGATCCCTAACCCTAACACTGTCGGTAAACCTAACTCTGACCCTTACCGTCTCTCCAACCTTAACTCTAACCCTCACCCTGTCACTATCCCTGTCCCTAAACCTAAACTTAAGCATGAGACAAAACCTAAACTTAATATAACCCTAACAGTAAACCTAACCATGTCCCAAACCCTAATCCTGCCCCTAATTCTAACCCTAACGCTAACCATAACCCTAACCCTAAATCATAAACCCTAACCCTAACCCTAACCCTAAACCCTAACTCTAACCCTAACCCTAACCTAACCCTAACCCTAACCCTAACACTGTCGCTAAACCTAACTCTGACCCTTACCGTCTCTCTCTCTTTAACTCTAACCCTCACCCTGTAACTAACCCTGTCCCTAAACCTAACCTTAACCATCAGCCAAAACCTAAACTTAACTATAACCCTAACACTAAACCTAACCATGTCTCAAACCCGAAACGTGTACCTAACCCTAACGCTAACCTTAACCCTAACACTAAACTCGAAACCCTAACACTAAACCTAACCCTAAAC
The DNA here is from genome assembly GCA_031876335.1 of Hipposideros larvatus. Taxonomy (NCBI): domain Eukaryota; kingdom Metazoa; phylum Chordata; class Mammalia; order Chiroptera; family Hipposideridae; genus Hipposideros; species Hipposideros larvatus. Next base: position 2,488,843 of record CM063104.1, on the reverse strand, counting down.
CTAAACCCTAAACCCAAACCCTAACCCTAACGCTAACCCTAACCATAAACACTAAACCCTAACCCTAACCCTAACCCTAACCCTAACCCTAAACCTTAAACCCTAACACTAATCCTAACACTAAAGCCTAAACCCTAACTCTAACCCTAACCCTAACCCTAAACTCTAAACCCTAACCTTAACCCTAACCCTAACCCTAAACCGTAACCCTAACCCTATCCCTAAAACCTAACCCTAACCCTAACCCTAACCCTAACCCTAACACTGTCGCTAAACCTAACTCTGATTCTTACCGTCTCTCTATCTTTAACACTAACCCTCACCCTGTAACTAACCCTGTCCCTAAACCTAACCTTAACCATCAGCCAAAACCTAAACTTAACTATAACCCTAACACTAAATCTAACCATGTCTCAAACCCGAAACGTGTACCTAACCCTAACCCTAACCTTAAACCTAACACTAAACCCGATACCCTAACACTAACCCTAACCCTAAATCTAAACCCTAAACCCAAACCCTAACCCTAATGCTAACCCTAACCATAAACACTAAACCCTAACCCTAACCCTAACCCTAAACCCTAAACCCTAACACCAACCCTAACCCTAAAGCCTAAACCCTAACTCTAACCCTAACCCTAACCTTGAACCCTAAACCCTAACCTTAAACCTAACCCTAAATCTAAACCGTAACCCTAACCCTAACCCTATCCTTAAAACCTAACCCTAACCCTAACTCTAACCCTAAATCTAACCCTAACCGTAACCCTATCCCTAAAACCTAACCCTAAAATGTAAACACTAACCCTCCCCTATTCCTAACCCTAACCCTAACCCTAACCCTAACCCTAACCTAACCCTAACCCTAACCCTAACACTGTCGCTAAACCTAACTCTGTACCTTACCGTCTCTCTAACTTTAACTCTAACCCTCACCATGTAACTAACCCTATCCCTAAACCTAACCTTAACCATCAGCCAAAACCTAAACTTAACCATAACCCTAACACTAAACCTAAACATGTCTCAAACCCGAATCGTGTACCTAACCCTAACCCTAAACTTAACCCTAACCCTAAACCCGAAACCCTAACCCTAACCCTAACCCTAACCCTAAACGGTAAGCCCTAACTCTAACCCTAACCCTAACCCTAACCCTAACCCGAACCCTATCCCTAAACCCTAACCCTAAAATGTAAACACTAACCCTCCCCTATTCCTAACCCTAACCCTAACCCTAACCCTAAACCCTAACCTAACCTGATCCCTAACCCTAACACTGTCGCTAAACCTAACTCTGACCCTTACCGTCTCTCCAACCTTAACTCTAACCCTCACCCTGTCACTAACCCTGTCCCTAAACCTAAACTTAAGCATCAGACAAAACCTAAACTTAATATAACCCTAACAGTAAACCTAACCATGTCCCAAACCCTAATCCTGTCCCTAACCCTAAAAGTAATGCTAACCCTAACCCTAACCCTAACCCTAAACCCTAAACCCTAACCTTAACCTGAACCCTCAACCTAAACCGTAACCCTAACCCTAACCCTATCCCTAAAACCTAACCCTAACCCTAACCCTAACCCTAACCCTAACCCTAACTCTAACCCTAACCCTAACCCTAACCCTAACCCTAACCATAACCCTAACCCTAAATCCTAAACCCTAACCCTAACCCTAACCCTAAACCCTAACTCTAACCCTAACCCTAACCTAACCCTAACCCTAACCCTAACACTGTCGCTAAACCTTACTCTGACCCTTACCGTCTCTCTATCTTTAACTGTAACCCTCACCCTGTAACTAACCCTGTCCTTAAACCTAAACTTAACCATCACCCAAAACCTAAACTTAACTATAACCCTAACACTAAACCTAACCATGTCTCAAACCCGAAACGTGTACCTAACCCTAACCCTAACCTTAACCCTAACACTAAACCCGAAACCCTAACACTAACCCTAACCCTAAACCTAAACCCTAAACCCAAACCCTAACCCTAATGCTAACCCTAACCATAAACACTAAACCCTAACCCTAACCCTAACCCTAACCCTAAACCCTAAATCCTAACACTAACCCTAACCCTAAAGCCTAAACCCTAACTCTAACCCTAACGCTAACCCTAAACCCTAAACACTAACCTTAACCCTAACCCTAAACCTAAACCGTAACCCTAACCCTAACCCTATCCCTAAAACCTAACCCTAACCCTAACTCTAAACCTAACCCTAACTCTAACCCTAACCCTAACACTAACCCTATCCCTAAACCCTAACCCTGAAATGTAAACACTAACCCTCCCCTATTCCTAACCCTAACACTAACGCTAACCCTAAACCCTAACCTAACCTGATCCCTAACCCTAACACTGTCGCTAAACCTAACTCTGACCCTTACCGTCTCTCCAACCTTAACTCTAACCCTCACCCTGTCACTATCCCTGTCCCTAAACCTAAACTTAAGCATGAGACAAAACCTAAACTTAATATAACCCTAACAGTAAACCTAACCATGTCCCAAACCCTAATCCTGCCCCTAACCCTAACCCTAACCCTAACCATAACCCTAACCCTAAATCATAAACCCTAACCCTAACCCTAACCCTAAACCCTAACTCTAACCCTAACCCTAACCTAACCCTAACCCTAACCCTAACACTGTCGCTAAACCTAACTCTGACCCTTAACGTCTCTCTCTCTTTAACTCTAACCCTCACCCTGTAACTAACCCTGTCCCTAAACCTAACCTTAACCATCAGCCAAAACCTAAACTTAACTATAACCCTAACACTAAACCTAACCATGTCTCAAACCCGAAACGTGTACCTAACCCTAACGCTAACCTTAAACCTAACACTAAACTCGAAACCCTAACACTAAACCTAACCCTAAACCTAAACCCTAAACCCAAACCCTAACCCTAACGCTAACCCTAACCATAAACACTAAACCCTAACCCTAACCCTAACCCTAACCCTAACCCTAAACCCTAAACCCTAACACTAATCCTAACACTAAAGCCTAAACCCTAACTCTAACCCTAACCCTAACCCTAAACTCTAAACCCTAACCTTAACCCTAACCCTAACCCTAAATCGTAACCCTAACCCTATCCCTAAAACCTAACCCTAACCCTAACCCTAACCCTAACCCTAACACTGTCGCTAAACCTAACTCTGACTCTTACCGTCTCTCTATCTTTTACACTAACCCTCACCCTGTAACTAACCCTGTCCCTAAACCTAACCTTAACCATCAGCCAAAACCTAAACTTAACTATAACCCTAACACTAAATCTAACCATGTCTCAAACCCGAAACATGTACCTAACCCTAACCCTAACCTTAAACCTAACACTAACCCGAAACCCTAACACTAAACCTAACCCTAAATCTAAACCCTAAACCCAAACCCTAACCCTAATGCTAACCCTAACCATAAACACTAAACTCTAACCCTAACCCTAACCCTAACCCTAAACCCTAAACCCTAACACCAACCCTAACCCTAAAGCCTAAACCCTAACTCTAACCCTAACCATAACCCTGAACCATAAACCCTAACTTTAACCCTAACCCTAAATCTAAACCGTAACCCTAACCCTAACCCTATCCCTAAAACCTAACCCTAACCGTAACTCTAACCCTAACTCTAACCCTAACCGTAACCCTATCCCTAAAACCTAACCCTAAAATGTAAACACTAACCCTCCCCTATTCCTAACCCTAACCCTAACCCTAACCCTAACCCTAACCTAACCCTAACCCTAACCCTAACACTGTCGCTAAACCTAACTCTGTACCTTACCGTCTCTCTAACTTTAACTCTAACCCTCACCCTGTAACTAACCCTATCCCTAAACCTAACCTTAACCATCAGCCAAAACCTAAACTTAACCATAACACTAACACTAAACCTAAACATGTCTCAAACCCGAATCGTGTACGTAACCCTAACCCTAAACTTAACCCTAACCCTAAACCCGAAACCCTAACCCTAACCCTAACCCTAACCCTAAACCGTAAGCCCTAACTCTAACCCTAACCCTATCCCTAAAGCCTAAATCCTAACTCTAACCCTAACCCTAACCCTAACCCTATCCCTAAACCCTAACTCTAAAATGTAAACACTAACCCTCCCCTATTCCTAACCCTAACCCTAACCCTAACCCTAAACCCTAACCTAACCTGATCCCTAACCCTAACACTGTCGCTAAACCTAACTCTGACCCTTACCGTCTCTCTATCTTTAACTCTAACCCTACCCTGTAACTAACCCTGTCCCTAAACCTAACGTTAACCATCAGCCAAAACCTAAACTTAACTATAACCCTAACACTAAACCTAACCATGTCTCAAACCCGAAACGTGTACCTAACACTAACCCTAACCTTAACCCTAACACTAAACCGAAACCCTAACACTAACCCTAACCCTAAACCTAAACCGTAACCCTAACCCTAACCCTATCCCTAAAACCTAACCCTAACCCTAACCCTAACTCTAACCCTAACCCTAACCCTAACCCTATCCCTAAACCCTAACCCTAAAATGTAAACACTAACCCTCACCTATTCCTAACCCTAACCCTAACGCTAACCCTAAACCCTAACCTAACCTGATCCCTAACCCTAACACTGTCGCTAAACCTAACTCTGACCCTTACCGTCTCTCCAACCTTAACTCTAACCCTCACCCTGTCACTAACCCTGTCCCTAAACCGAAACTTAAGCATCAGACAAAACCTAAACTTAATATAACCCTAACAGTAAACCTAACCATGTCCCAAACCCTAATCCTGCCCCTAACCCTAACCCTAACCATAACCATAACCCTAACCCTAAATCATAAACCCTAACCCTAACCCTAAACCCTAACTCTAACCCTAACCCTAACCTAACCCTAACCCTAACCCTAACACTGTCGCTAAACCTAACTCTGACCCTTAACGTCTCTCTCTCTTTAACTCTAACTCTCACCCTGTAACTAACCCTGTCCCTAAACCTAACCTTAACTATCAGCCAAAACCTAAACTTAACTATAACCCTAACACTAAACCTAACCATGTCTCAAACCCGAAACGTGTACCTAACCCTAACGCTAACCTTAACCCTAACACTAAACTCGAAACCCTAACACTAAACCTAACCCTAAACCTAAATCCTAAACCCAAACCCTAACGCTAACGCTAAACCTAACCATAAACACTAAACCCTAACCCTAACCCTAACCCTAACCCTAACCCTAAACCCTAAACCCTAACATTAATCCTAACCCTAAAGCCTAAACCGTAACTCTAACCCTAACCCTAACCCTAAACTCTAAACCCTAACCTTAACCCTAACCCTAACCCTAAACCGTAACCCTAACCCTATCCCTAAAACCTAACCCTAACCCTAACCCTAACCCTAACCCTAACACTCAACCTGTAACTAAACCTGTCCCCAAACCTAACCTTAACCATCAGCCAAAACCTAAACTTAACCATAACCCTAACACTAAACCTAAACATGTCTCAAACCCGAATTGTGTACCTAACACTAACCCTAAACTTAACCCTAACCCGAAACCCGAAACCCTAACCCTAACCCTAACCCTAACCCTAAACAGTAAGCCCTAACTCTAACCCTAACCCTAACCCTAAAGCCTAAATCCTAACTCTAACCCTAACCCTAACCCTAACCCTAACCCTATCCCTAAACCCTAACCCTAAAATGTAAACACTAACCCTCCCCTATTCCTAACCCTAACCCTAACCCTAACCCTAAACCCTAACCTAACCTGATTCCTAACACTAACACTGTCGCTAAACCTAACTCTGACCCTTACCGTCTCTCTAAACTTAACTCTAACCCTCACCCTGTCACTAACTCTGTCCCTAAAACTAACCTTAACCATCAGCCAAAACCAAAACTTAACTATAACCCTACACTAAACCTAACCATTTCCCAAACCCTAATCCTGCCCCTAACCCTAACCCTAACCCTAACCATAACCCTAACCCTAAATCCTAAACCCTAACCCTAACCCTAACCCTAAACCCTAACTCTAACCCTAACCCTAACCTAACCCTAACCCTAACCCTAACAATGTCGCTAAACCTAACTCTGACTCCTACCGTCTCTCTATCTTTAACTCTAACCCTCACCCTGTAACTAACCCTGTCCCTAAACCTAACCTTAACCATCAGCCAAAACCTAAACTTAACTATAACCCTAACACTAAACCTAACCATGTCTCAAACCCGAAACGTGTACCTAACCCTAACCCTAACCTTAAACCTAACACTAAACCCGAAACCCTAACCCTAACCCTAACCCTAACCCTAAACGGTAAGCCCTAACTCTAACCCTAACCCTATCCCTAAAGCCTAAATCCTAACTCTAACCCTAACCCTAACCCTAACCCTAACCCTAACCCTATCCCTAAACCCTAACCCTAAAATGTAAACACTAACCCTCCCCTATTCCTAACCCTAACCCTAACCCTAACCCTAACCCTAACCCTAACCCTAACAGTAAACCTAACCATGTCCCAAACCCTAATCCTATCCCTAACCCTAAAACTAATGCTAACCCTAACCCTAACCCTAAACCTAACCCTAACCCTAACTCTAACCCTAACCCTAACCCTAAACCCTAAACCCTAACCTTAACCTGAACCCTCAACCTAAACCGTAACCCTAACCCTAAACCTATCCCTAAAACCTAACCCTAACCCTAACCCTAACCCTAACCCTAACCCTAACTCTAACCCTAACCCTAACCCTAACCCTAACCCTAACCCTAACCCTAACCCCTAAACCCTAACCTTAACCCTAACCCTAAACCTAAACCGTAACCCTAACCCTAACCCTATCCCTAAAACATAACCCTAACCCTAAACCTAACCCTAACCCTAACCCTAACCCTGACTCTAAACCCTAACCCTAACCTAACCCTAACCCTAACCCTAAAACTGTCGCTAAACCTAACTCTGACCCTTACCGTCTCTCTAACCTTAACTCTAACCCTCACCCTGTAACTAACCCTGTCCCTAAACCTAACCTTAACCATCAGCCAAAACCTAAACTTAACTATAACCCTAACACTAAACCTAACCATGTCTCAAACCCGAAACGTGTACCTAACCCTAACCCTAACCTTAACCATAACACTAAACCGGAAACCCTAACACTAACCCTAACCCTAAACCTAAACCCTAAACCCAAACCCTAACCCTAACGCTAACCCTAACCATAAACACTAAACCCTAAACCTAACCCTAACCCTAACCCTAACCCTAAACCCTAAACCCTAACACTAACCCTAACCCTAAAGCCTAAACCCTAACTCTAACCCTAACCCTAACCCTAAACCCTAAACCCTAACCTTAACCCTAACCCTAAACCTAAACCGTAACCCTAACCCTAACCCTATCCCTAAAACCTAACCCTAACCCTAACCCTAACCCTAACTCTAACCCTTACCCTAACCCTAACCCTATCCCTAAACCCTAACCCTAAAATTTAAACACTAACCCTCCCCTATTCCTTACCCTAACCCTAACCCTAACCCTAAACCCTAACCTAACCTGATCCCTAACCCTAACACTGTCGCTAAACCTAACTCTGACCCTTACCGTCTCTCCAACTTTAACTCTAACCCTCACCCTGTCACTAACCCTGTCCCTAAACCTAAACTTAAGCA
>CM063104.1:2471149-2473649 GCA_031876335.1 Hipposideros larvatus | reverse complement strand
ACCCTAACCCTAACCCTAAACCCTAAACCCTAACCTAAACCGTAACCCTAACCCTAACCCTATCCCTAAAACCTAACCCTAACCCTAACCCTAACCCTAACTCTAACCCTAACCCTAACCCTAACACTATCCCTAAACCCTAACCCTAAAATGTAAACACTAACCCTCACCTATTCCTTACCCTAACCCTAACCCTAAACCCTAAACCCTAACCTTAACCCTAACCCTAAACCTAAACCGTAACCCTAACCCTAACCCTATCCCTAAAACCTAACCCTAACCCTAACCCTAACCCTAACCCTAACTCTAACCCTAACCCTAACCCTAACCCTATCCCTAAACCCTAACCCTAAAATGTAAACACTAACCCTCCCCTATTCCTAACCCTAACCCTAACCCTAACCCTAAACCCTAACCTAACCTGATCCCTAACCCTAACACTGTCGCTAAACCTAACTCTGACCCTTACCGTCTCTCCAACATTAACTCTAACCCTCACCCTGTCACTAACCCTGTCCCTAAACCTAAACTTAAGCATCACACAAAACCTAAACTTAATATTACCCTAACAGTAAACCTAACCATGTCCCAAACCCTAATCCTGTCCCTAAACCTAACCCTAACCCTAACACGAAACCTAACACTAACCCTAACCCTAAACCTAAACACTAAACCCAAACCCTAACCCTAACGCTATCCCTAACCATAAACACTAAACCCTAACCCTAACCCTAACCCTAACCATAAACACTAAACCCTAGCCCTAACCCTAACCCTAACCCTAAACCCTAAACCCTAACACTAACCCTAACCCTAAAGCCTAAACCCTAACTCTAACCCTAACCCTAACCCTAAACCCTAAACCCTAACCTTAACCCTAACCCTAAACCGTAACCGTAACCCTAACCCTAACCCTATCCCTAAAACCTAACCCTAACCCTAACCCTAACCCTAACTCTAACCCTAACCGTAACCCTATCCCTAAAACCTAACCCTAAAATGTAAACACTAACCCTACCCTATTCCTAACCCTAACCCTAACCCTAACCCTAACCCTAACCTAACCCTAACCCTAACCCTAACACTGTGGCTAAACCTAAATCTGTACCTTACCGTCTCTCTAACTTTAACTCTAACCCTCACCCTGTAACTAACCCTGTCCCTAAACCTAACCTTAACCATCAGCCAAAACCTAAACTTAACCATAACCCTAACACTAAACCTAACCATGTCTCAAACCCGAAACGTGTACCTAACCCTAACCCTAACCTTAACCCTGACACTAAACCCGAAACCCTAACACTAACCCTAACCCTAAACCTAAACCCTAAACCCAAACCCTAACCCTAACGCTAACCCTAACCATAAACACTAAACCCTAAACCTAACCCTAACCCTAACCCTAACCCTAAACCCTAAACCCTAACACTAACCCTAACCCTAAAGCCTAAACCCTAACTCTAACCCTAACCCTAACCCTAAACCCTAAACCCTAACACTAACCCTAACCCTAAAGCCTAAACCCTAACTTTAACCCTAACCCTAACCCTAAACCCTAAACCCTAACCTTAACCCTAACCCTAAACCTAAACCGTAACCCTAACCCTAACCCTATCCCTAAAACCTAACCCTAACCCTAACCCTAACTCTAACCCTAACCCTAACACTAACCCTATCCCTAAACCCTAACCCTAAAATGTAAACACTAACCCTCCCCTATTCCTAACCCTAACCCTAACCCTAACCCTAAACCCTAACCTAACCTGATCCCTAACCCTAACACTGTCGCTAAACCTAACTCTGACCCTTACCGTCTCTCTATCTTTAACTCTAACCCTCTACCTGTAACTAACCCTGTCCCTAAACCTAACCTTAACCATCAGCCAAAACCTAAACTTAACTATAACCCTAACACTAAACCTAACCATGTCTCAAACCCGAAACGTGTACCTAACCCTAACCCTAACCTTAACCCTAACACTAAACTCGAAACCCTAACACTAACCCGAATCCTAAACCTAAACACTAAACCCAAACCCTAACCCTAACGCTAACCCTAACCATAAACACTAAACCCTAACCCTAACCCTAACCCTAACCCTAACACTAAACCCTAAACCCTAACACTAACCCTAACCCTAAAGCCTAAACCCTAACTCTAACCCTAACCCTAACCCTAAACCCTAAACCCTAACACTTACCCAAACCCTAAAGCCTAAACCCTAACTCTAACCCTACCCTAACCCTAAATCCTAACCCTAAACCTATCCCTAAAACCTAACCCTAACCCTAACCCTATCCCTAAACCCTTACCCTAAAATGTAAACACTAACCCTCCCCTATTCCTAACCCTAACCCTAACCCTAACCCTAAACACTAACCTAACCTGATCCCTAACCCTAACACTGTCGCTACACCTAACTCTGAAGCTTACCGTCTCTCCAACCTTAACTCTAACCCTCACCCTGTCACTAACCCTGTCCCTAAACCTAAACTTAAG
>CM063104.1:2433649-2466149 GCA_031876335.1 Hipposideros larvatus | reverse complement strand
AACCCTAACCCTAACCCTAACACTAAACCCTAAACCCTAACACTAACCCTAACCCTAAAGCCTAAACCCTAACTCTAACCCTAACCCTAACCCTAAACCCTAAACCCTAACACTTACCCAAACCCTAAAGCCTAAACCCTAACTCTAACCCTACCCTAACCCTAAATCCTAACCCTAAACCTATCCCTAAAACCTAACCCTAACCCTAACCCTATCCCTAAACCCTTACCCTAAAATGTAAACACTAACCCTCCCCTATTCCTAACCCTAACCCTAACCCTAACCCTAAACACTAACCTAACCTGATCCCTAACCCTAACACTGTCGCTACACCTAACTCTGACGCTTACCGTCTCTCCAACCTTAACTCTAACCCTCACCCTGTCACTAACCCTGTCCCTAAACCTAAACTTAAGCATCAGACAAAACCTAAACTTAATATAACCCTAACAGTAAACCTAACCATGTCCCAAACCCTAATCCTGTCCCTAACCCTAAACCAAATGCTAACCCTAACCCTAACCCTAACCCTAAACCCTAAACCCTAACCTTAACGCTAACCCTAAACCTAAACCGTAACCCTAACACTAACCCTATCCCTAAAACCTAACCCTAACCCTAACCCTAACCCTAAACCTAAACCCTAAACCCAAACCCTAACCCTAACGCTAACCGTAACCATAAACACTAAACCCTAACCCTAACCCTAACCCTAACCCTAAACCCTAAACCCTAACACTAACCCTAACCCTAAAACCTAAACCCTAACTCTAACCCTAACCCTAATCCGAAACCCTAAACCCAAACCCTAACCCTAACGCTAACCGTAACCATAAACACTAAACCCTAACCCTAACCCTAACCCTAACCCTAAACCCTAAACCCTAACCCTAACCCTAACCCTAAACCTAAACCGTAACCCTAACCCTAACCCTAACCCTAACCCTAACCCTAACTCTAAACCTAACCCTAAACCTAAACACTAAACCCAAACCCTAACCCTAACGCTAACACTAACCATAAACACTAAACCCTAACCCTAACCCTAACCCTAACCCTAACACTAAACCCTAAACCCTAACACTAACCCTAACCCTAAAGCCTAAACCCTAACTCTAACCCTAACCCTAACCCTAAACCCTAAACCCTAACCTTAACCCTAACCCTAAACTTAAACCGTAACCCTAACCCTAACCCTATCCCTAAAACCTAACCCTAACCCTAACCCTAACCCTAACTCTAACCCTAACCCTAACCCTAAACCTAACTCTAACCCTAACGCTAACCCTAACCCTATCCCTAAACCCTAACCCTAAAATGTAAACACTAACCCTCCCCTATTCCTAACCCTAACCCTAACCCTAACCCTAAACCCTAACCTAACCTGATACCTAACCCTAACACTGTCGCTAAACCTAACTCTGACCCTTACCGTCTCTCCAACCTTAACTCTAACCCTCACCCTGTCACTAACCCTGTCCCTAAACCTAAACTTAAGCATCAGACAATACCTAAACTTAATATAACCCTAACAGTAAACCTAACCATGTCCCAAACCCTAATCCTGTCCCTAACACTAAAACTAATGCTAACCCTAACCCTAACCCTAACCCTAAACCCTAAACCCTAACCTTAACCCTAACCCTAAACCTAAACCGTAACCCTAACCCTAACCCTATCCCTAAAACCTAACCCTAACCCTAACCCTAAGCCTAACCCTAACCTAACCCTAACCCTAACCCTAACACTGTCGCTAAACCTAACTCTGACCCTTACCGTCTCTCTATCTTTAACGCTAACCCTCAACCTGTAACTAACCCTGTCCCTAAACCTAACCTTAACCATCAGCCAAAACCTAAACTTAACTATAACCCTAACACTAAACCTAACCATGTCTCAAACCCGAAACGTGTACCTAACCCTAACCCTAACCTTAACCCTCACACTAAACCCGAAACCCTAACACTAACCCTAACCCTAAACCTAAACCCTAAACCCAAACCCTAACCCTAACGCTAACCCTAACCATAAACACTAAACCCTAAACCTAACCCTAACCCTAACCCTAACCCTAAACCCTAAACCCTAACACTAACCCTAACCCTAAAGCCTAAACCCTAACTGTAACCCTAACCCTAACCCTAAACCCTAAACCCTAACACTAACCCTAACCCTAAAGCCTAAACCCTAACTTTAACCCTAACCCTAACCCTAAACCCTAAACCCTAACCTTAACCCTAACCCTAAACCTAAACCTTAACCCTAACCCTAACCCTATCCCTAAAACCTAAACCTAACCCTAACCCTAACCCTAACTCTAACCCTAACCCTAACCCTAACCCTATCCCTAAACCCTAACCCTAAAATGTAAACACTAACCCTCCCCTATTCCTAACCCTAACCCTAAGCCTAACCCTAAACCCTAACCTAACCTGATCCCTAACCCTAACACTGTCGCTAAACCTAACTCTGACCCTTACCGTCTCTCTATCTTTAACTCTAACCCTCAACCTGTAACTAACCCTGTCCCTAAACCTAACCTTAACCATCAGCCAAAACCTAAACTTAACTATAACCCTAACACTAAACCTAACCATGTCTCAAACCCGAAACGTGTACCTAACCCTAACCCTAACCTTAACCCTAACACTAAACTCGAAACCCTAACACTAACACTAACCCTAAACCTAAACACTAAACCCAAACCCTAACCCTAACCCTAACCCTAACCCTAAACCCTAAACCCTAACACAAACCCTAACCCTAAAGCCTAAACCCTAACTCTAACCCTACCCTAACCCTAAATCCTAACCCTAACCCTATCCCTAAAACCTAACCCTAACCCTAACCCTATCCCTAAACCCTTACCCTAAAATGTAAACACTAACCCTCCCCTATTCCTAACCCTAACCCTAACCCTAACCCTAAACACTAACCTAACCTGATCCCTAACCCTAACACTGTCGCTACACCTAACTCTGACGCTTACCGTCTCTCCAACCTTAACTCTAACCCTCACCCTGTCACTAACCCTGTCCCTAAACCTAAACTTAAGCATCAGACAAAACCTAAACTTAATATAACCCTAACAGTAAACCTAACCATGTCCCAAACCCTAATCCTGTCCCTAACCCTAAACCTAATGCTAACCCTAACCCTAACCCTAACCCTAAACCCTAAACCCTAACCTTAACGCTAACCCTAAACCTAAACCGTAACCCTAACACTAACCCTATCCCTAAAACCTAACCCTAACCCTAACCCTAACCCTAAACCTAAACCCTAAACCCAAACCCTAACCCTAACGCTAACCGTAACCATAAACACTAAACCCTAACCCTAACCCTAACCCTAACCCTAAACCCTAAACCCTAACACTAACCCTAACCCTAAAGCCTAAACCCTAACTCTAACCCTAACCCTAACCCGAAACCCTAAACCCTAACCTTAACCCTAACCCTAAACCTAAACCGTAACCCTAACCCTAACCCTAACCCTAACCCTAACCCTAACCCTAACTCTAACCCTAACCCTAACCCTAACCCTAACACTAACCCTAACCCTAAACCTAAACACTAAACCCAAACCCTAACCCTAACGCTAACACTAACCATAAACACTAAACCCTAACCCTAACCCTAACCCTAACCCTAACCCTAACACTAAACCCTAAACCCTAACACTAACCCTAACCCTAAAGCCTAAACCCTAACTCTAACCCTAACCCTAACCCTAAACCCTAAACCCTAACCTTAACCCTAACCCTAAACCTAAACCGTAACCCTAACCCTAACCCTATCCCTAAAACCTAACCCTAACCCTAACCCTAACCCTAACTCTAACCCTAACCCTAACCCTAACCCTAACTCTAACCCTAACCCTAAACCTAACCCTATCCCTAAACCCTAACCCTAAAATGTAAACACTAACCCACCCCTATTCCTAACCCTAACCCTAACCCTAACCCTAAACCCTAACCTAACCTGATACCTAACCCTAACACTGTCGCTAAACCTAACTCTGACCCTTACCGTCTCTCCAACCTTAACTCAACCCCTCACCCTGTCACTAACCCTGTCCCTAAACCTAAACTTAAGCATCAGACAATACCTAAACTTAATATAACCCTAACAGTAAACCTAACCATGTCCCAAACCCTAATCCTGTCCCTAACCCTAAAACTAATGCTAACCCTAACCCTAACCCTAACCCGAAACCCTAAACCCTAACCTTAACCCTAACCCTAAACCTAAACCGTAACCCTAACCCTAACCCTATCCCTAAAACCTAACCCTAACCCTAACCCTAAGCCTAACCCTAACCTAACCCTAACCCTAACCCTAACACTGTCGCTAAACCTAACTCTGACCCTTACCGTCTCTCTATCTTTAACGCTAACCCTCAACCTGTAACTAACCCTGTCCCTAAACCTAACCTTAACCATCAGCCAAAACCTAAACTTAACTATAACCCTAACACTAAACCTAACCATGTCTCAAACCCGAAACGTGTACCTAACCCTAACCCTAACCTTAACCCTCACACTAAACCCGAAACCCTAACACTAACCCTAACCCTAAACCTAAACCCTAAACCCAAACCCTAACCCTAACGCTAACCCTAACCATAAACACTAAACCCTAAACCTAACCCTAACCCTAACCCTAACCCTAAACCCTAAACCCTAACACTAACCCTAACCCTAAAGCCTAAACCCTAACTGTAACCCTAACCCTAACCCTAAACCCTAAACCCTAACACTAACCCTAACCCTAAAGCCTAAACCCTAACTTTAACCCTAACCCTAACCCTAAACCCTAAACCCTAACCTTAACCCTAACCCTAAACCTAAACCGTAACCCTAACCCTAACCCTATCCCTAAAACCTAAACCTAACCCTAACCCTAACCCTAACTCTAACCCTAACCCTAACCCTAACCCTATCCCTAAACCCTAACCCTAAAATGTAAACACTAACCCTCCCCTATTCCTAACCCTAACCCTAAGCCTAATCCTAAACCCTAACCTAACCTGATCCCTAACCCTAACACTGTCGCTAAACCTAACTCTGACCCTTACCGTCTCTCTATCTTTAACTCTAACCCTCAACCTGTAACTAACCCTGTCCCTAAACCTAACCTTAACCATCAGCCAAAACCTAAACTTAACTATAACCCTAACACTAAACCTAACCATGTCTCAAACCCGAAACGTGTACCTAACCCTAACCCTAACCTTAACCCTAACACTAAACTCGAAACCCTAACACTAACCCTAACCCTAAACCTAAACACTAAACCCAAACCCTAACCCTAACCCTAACCCTAACCCTAAACCCTAAACCCTAACACTAACCCTAACCCTAAAGCCTAAACCCTAACTCTAACCCTACCCTAACCCTAAATCCTAACCCTAACCCTATCCCTAAAACCTAACCCTAACCCTAACCCTATCCCTAAACCCTTACCCTAAAATGTAAACACTAACCCTCCCCTATTCCTAACCCTAACCCTAACCCTAACCCTAAACACTAACCTAACCTGATCCCTAACCCTAACACTGTCGCTACACCTAACTCTGACGCTTACCGTCTCTCCAACCTTAACTCTAACCCTCACCCTGTCACTAACCCTGTCCCTAAACCTAAACTTAAGCATCAGACAAAACCTAAACTTAATATAACCCTAACAGTAAACCTAACCATGTCCCAAACCCTAATCCTGTCTCTAACCCTAAACCTAATGCTAACCCTAACCCTAACCCTAACCCTAAACCCTAAACCCTAACCTTAACGCTAACCCTAAACCTAAACCGTAACCCTAACACTAACCCTATCCCTAAAACCTAACCCTAACCCTAACCCTAACCCTAAACCTAAACCCTAAACCCAAACCCTAACCCTAACGCTAACCGTAACCATAAACACTAAACCCTAACCCTAACCCTAACCCTAAACCCTAAACCCTAACCCTAACCCTAACCCTAAAGCCTAAACCCTAACTCTAACCCTAACCCTAACCCGAAACCCTAAACCCTAACCTTAAACCTAACCCTAAACCTAAACCGTAACCCTAACCCTAACCCTAACCCTAACCCTAACCCTAACCCTAACTCTAACCCTAACCCTAACCCTAACCCTAACACTAACCCTAACCCTAACACTAAACCCTAAACCCTAACACTAACCCTAACCCTAAAGCCTAAACCCTAACTCTAACCCTAACCCTAACCCTAAACCCTAAACCCTAACCTTAACCCTAACCCTAAACTTAAACCGTAACCCTAACCCTAACCCTATCCCTAAAACCTAACCCTAACCCTAACCCTAACCCTAACTGTAACCCTAACCCTAACCCTAAACCTAACTCTAACCCTAACGCTAACCCTAACCCTATCCCTAAACCCTAACCCTAAAATGTAAACACTAACCCTCCCCTATTCCTAACCCTAACCCTAACCCTAACCCTAAACCCTAACCTAACATGATACCTAACCCTAACACTGTCGCTAAACCTAACTCTGACCCTTACCGTCTCTCCAACCTTAACTCTAACCCTCACCCTGTCACTAACCCTGTCCCTAAACCTAAACTGAAGCATCAGACAATACCTAAACTTAATATAACCCTAACAGTAAACCTAACCATGTCCCAAACCCTAATCCTGTCCCTAACCCTAAAACTAATGCTAACCCTAACCCTAACCCTAACCCTAAACCCTAAACCCTAACCTTAACCCTAACCCTAAACCTAAACCGTAACCCTAACCCTAACCCTATCCCTAAAACCTAACCCTAACCCTAACCCTAAGCCTAACACTAACCTAACCCTAACCCTAACCCTAACACTGTCGCTAAACCTAACTCTGACCCTTACCGTCTCTCTATCTTTAACGCTAACCCTCAACCTGTAACTAACCCTGTCCCTAAACCTAACCTTAACCATCAGCCAAAACCTAAACTTAACTATAACCCTAACACTAAACCTAACCATGTCTCAAACCCGAAACGTGTACCTAACCCTAACCCTAACCTTAACCCTGACACTAAACCCGAAACCCTAACACTAACCCTAACCCTAAACCTAAACCCTAAACCTAAACCCTAACCCTAACGCTAACCCTAACCATAAACACTAAACCCTAAACCTAACCCTAACCCTAACCCTAACCCTAAATCCTAAACCCTAACACTAACCCTAACCCTAAAGCCTAAACCCTAACTCTAACCCTAACCCTAACCCTAAACCCTAAACCCTAACACTAACCCTAACCCTAAAGCCTAAACCCTAACTTTAACCCTAACCCTAACCCTAAACCCTAAACCCTAACCTTAACCCTAACCCTAAACCTAAACCGTAACCCTAACCCTAACCCTATCCCTAAAACCTAACCCTAACCCTAACCCTAACCCTAACTCTAACCCTAACCCTAATCCTAACCCTATCCCTAAACCCTAACCCTAAAATGTAAACACTAACCCTCCCCTATTCCTAACCCTAACCCTAACCCTAACCCTAAACCCTAACCTAACCTGATCCCTAACCCTAACACTGTCGCTAAACCTAACTCTGACCCTTACCGTCTCTCTATCTTTAACACTAACCCTCAACCTGTAACTAACCCTGTCCCTAAACCTAACCTTAACCATCAGCCAAAACCTAAACTTAACTATAACCCTAACACTAAACCTAACCAATTCTCAAACCCGAAACGTGTACCTAACCCTAACCCTAACCTTAACCCTAACACTAAACTCGAAACCCTAACACTAACCCTAACCCTAAAACTAAACACTAAACCCAAACCCTAACCCTAACCCTAACCCTAACCCTAAACCCTAAACCCTAACACTAACCCTAACCCTAAAGCCTAAACCCTAACTCTAACCCTACCCTAACCCTAAATCCTAACCCTAACCCTATCCCTAAAACCTAACCCTAACCCTAACCCTATCCCTAAACCCTTACCCTAAAATGTAAACACTAACCCTCCCCTATTCCTAACCCTAACCCTAACCCTAACCCTAAACACTAACCTAACCTGATCCCTAACCCTAACACTGTCGCTACACCTAACTCTGACGCTTACCGTCTCTCCAACCTTAACTCTAACCCTCACCCTGTCACTAACCCTGTCCCTAAACCTAAACTTAAGCATCAGACAAAACCTAAACTTAATATAACCCTAACAGTAAACCTAACCATGTCCCAAACCCTAATCCTGTCCCTAACCCTAAACCTAATGCTAACCCTAACCCTAACCCTAACCCTAAACCCTAAACCCTAACCTTAACCCTAACCCTAAACCTAAACCGTAACCCTAACCCTAACCCTAACCCTAACCCTAACCCTAACCCTAACTCTAACCCTAACCCTAACCCTAACCCTAACACTAACCCTAACCCTAAAACTAAACACTAAACCCAAACCCTAACCCTAACGCTAACACTAACCATAAACACTAAACCCTAACCCTAACCCTAACCCTAACCCTAACCCTAACACTAAACCCTAAACCCTAACACTAACCCTAACCCTAAAGCCTAAACCCTAACTCTAACCCTAACCCTAACCCTAAACCCTAAACCCTAACCTTAACCCTAACCCTAAACCTAAACCGTAACCCTAACCCTAACCCTATCCCTAAAACCTAACCCTAACCCTAACCCTAACCCTAACTCTAACCCTAACCCTAACCCTAACCCTAACTCTAACCCTAACCCTAACCCTAACCCTATCCCTAAACCCTAACCCTAAAATGTAAACACTAACCCACCCCTATTCCTAACCCTAACCCTAACCCTAACCCTAAACCCTAACCTAACCTGATACCTAACCCTAACACTGTCGCTAAACCTAACTCTGACCCTTACCGTCTCTCCAACCTTAACTCAACCCCTCACCCTGTCACTAACCCTGTCCCTAAACCTAAACTTAAGCATCAGACAATACCTAAACTTAATATAACCCTAACAGTAAACCTAACCATGTCCCAAACCCTAATCCTGTCCCTAACCCTAAAACTAATGCTAACCCTAACCCTAACCCTAACCCGAAACCCTAAACCCTAACCTTAACCCTAACCCTAAACCTAAACCGTAACCCTAACCCTAACCCTATCCCTAAAACCTAACCCTAACCCTAACCCTAAGCCTAACCCTAACCTAACCCTAACCCTAACCCTAACACTGTCGCTAAACCTAACTCTGACCCTTACCGTCTCTCTATCTTTAACGCTAACCCTCAACCTGTAACTAACCCTGTCCCTAAACCTAACCTTAACCATCAGCCAAAACCTAAACTTAACTATAACCCTAACACTAAACCTAACCATGTCTCAAACCCGAAACGTGTACCTAACCCTAACCCTAACCTTAACCCTCACACTAAACCCGAAACCCTAACACTAACCCTAACCCTAAACCTAAACCCTAAACCCAAACCCTAACCCTAACGCTAACCCTAACCATAAACACTAAACCCTAAACCTAACCCTAACCCTAACCCTAACCCTAAACCCTAAACCCTAACACTAACCCTAACCCTAAAGCCTAAACCCTAACTGTAACCCTAACCCTAACCCTAAACCCTAAACCCTAACACTAACCCTAACCCTAAAGCCTAAACCCTAACTTTAACCCTAACCCTAACCCTAAACCCTAAACCCTAACCTTAACCCTAACCCTAAACCTAAACCGTAACCCTAACCCTAACCCTATCCCTAAAACCTAAACCTAACCCTAACCCTAACCCTAACTCTAACCCTAACCCTAACCCTAACCCTATCCCTAAACCCTAACCCTAAAATGTAAACACTAACCCTCCCCTATTCCTAACCCTAACCCTAAGCCTAATCCTAAACCCTAACCTAACCTGATCCCTAACCCTAACACTGTCGCTAAACCTAACTCTGACCCTTACCGTCTCTCTATCTTTAACTCTAACCCTCAACCTGTAACTAACCCTGTCCCTAAACCTAACCTTAACCATCAGCCAAAACCTAAACTTAACTATAACCCTAACACTAAACCTAACCATGTCTCAAACCCGAAACGTGTACCTAACCCTAACCCTAACCTTAACCCTAACACTAAACTCGAAACCCTAACACTAACCCTAACCCTAAACCTAAACACTAAACCCAAACCCTAACCCTAACCCTAACCCTAACCCTAAACCCTAAACCCTAACACTAACCCTAACCCTAAAGCCTAAACCCTAACTCTAACCCTACCCTAACCCTAAATCCTAACCCTAACCCTATCCCTAAAACCTAACCCTAACCCTAACCCTATCCCTAAACCCTTACCCTAAAATGTAAACACTAACCCTCCCCTATTCCTAACCCTAACCCTAACCCTAACCCTAAACACTAACCTAACCTGATCCCTAACCCTAACACTGTCGCTACACCTAAATCTGACGCTTACCGTCTCTCCAACCTTAACTCTAACCCTCACCCTGTCACTAACCCTGTCCCTAAACCTAAACTTAAGCATCAGACAAAACCTAAACTTAATATAACCCTAACAGTAAACCTAACCATGTCCCAAACCATAATCCTGTCTCTAACCCTAAACCTAATGCTAACCCTAACCCTAACCCTAACCCTAAACCCTAAACCCTAACCTTAACGCTAACCCTAAACCTAAACCGTAACCCTAACACTAACCCTATCCCTAAAACCTAACCCTAACCCTAACCCTAACCCTAAACCTAAACCCTAAACCCAAACCCTAACCCTAACGCTAACCGTAACCATAAACACTAAACCCTAACCCTAACCCTAACCCTAAACCCTAAACCCTAACCCTAACCCTAACCCTAAAGCCTAAACCCTAACTCTAACCCTAACCCTAACCCGAAACCCTAAACCCTAACCTTAACCCTAACCCTAAACCTAAACCGTAACCCTAACCCTAACCCTAACCCTAACCCTAACCCTAACCCTAACTCTAACCCTAACCCTAACCCTAACCCTAACACTAACCCTAACCCTAACACTAAACCCTAAACCCTAACACTAACCCTAACCCTAAAGCCTAAACCCTAACTCTAACCCTAACCCTAACCCTAAACCCTAAACCCTAACCTTAACCCTAACCCTAAACTTAAACCGTAACCCTAACCCTAACCCTATCCCTAAAACCTAACCCTAACCCTAACCCTAACCCTAACTGTAACCCTAACCCTAACCCTAAACCTAACTCTAACCCTAACGCTAACCCTAACCCTATCCCTAAACCCTAACCCTAAAATGTAAACACTAACCCTCCCCTATTCCTAACCCTAACCCTAACCCTAACCCTAAACCCTAACCTAACATGATACCTAACCCTAACACTGTCGCTAAACCTAACTCTGACCCTTACCGTCTCTCCAACCTTAACTCTAACCCTCACCCTGTCACTAACCCTGTCCCTAAACCTAAACTGAAGCATCAGACAATACCTAAACTTAATATAACCCTAACAGTAAACCTAACCATGTCCCAAACCCTAATCCTGTCCCTAACCCTAAAACTAATGCTAACCCTAACCCTAACCCTAACCCTAAACCCTAAACCCTAACCTTAACCCTAACCCTAAACCTAAACCGTAACCCTAACCCTAACCCTATCCCTAAAACCTAACCCTAACCCTAACCCTAAGCCTAACACTAACCTAACCCTAACCCTAACCCTAACACTGTCGCTAAACCTAACTCTGACCCTTACCGTCTCTCTATCTTTAACGCTAACCCTCAACCTGTAACTAACCCTGTCCCTAAACCTAACCTTAACCATCAGCCAAAACCTAAACTTAACTATAACCCTAACACTAAACCTAACCATGTCTCAAACCCGAAACGTGTACCTAACCCTAACCCTAACCTTAACCCTGACACTAAACCCGAAACCCTAACACTAACCCTAACCCTAAACCTAAACCCTAAATCCAAACCCTAACCCTAACGCTAACCCTAACCATAAACACTAAACCCTAAACCTAACCCTAACCCTAACCCTAACCCTAAACCCTAAACCCTAACACTAACCCTAACCCTAAAGCCTAAACCCTAACTCTAACCCTAACCCTAACCCTAAACCCTAAACCCTAACACTAACCCTAACCCTAAAGCCTAAACCCTAACTTTAACCCTAACCCTAACCCTAAACCCTAAACCCTAACCTTAACCCTAACCCTAAACCTAAACCGTAACCCTAACCCTAACCCTATCCCTAAAACCTAACCCTAACCCTAACCCTAACCCTAACTCTAACCCTAACCCTAACCCTAACCCTATCCCTAAACCCTAACCCTAAAATGTAAACACTAACCCTCCCCTATTCCTAACCCTAACCCTAACCCTAACCCTAAACCCTAACCTAACCTGATCCCTAACCCTAACACTGTCGCTAAACCTAACTCTGACCCTTACCGTCTCTCTATCTTTAACACTAACCCTCAACCTGTAACTAACCCTGTCCCTAAACCTAACCTTAACCATCAGCCAAAACCTAAACTTAACTATAACCCTAACACTAAACCTAACCAATTCTCAAACCCGAAACGTGTACCTAACCCTAACCCTAACCTTAACCCTAACACTAAACTCGAAACCCTAACACTAACCCTAACCCTAAAACTAAACACTAAACCCAAACCCTAACCCTAACCCTAACCCTAACCCTAAACCCTAAACCCTAACACTAACCCTAACCCTAAAGCCTAAACCCTAACTCTAACCCTACCCTAACCCTAAATCCTAACCCTAACCCTATCCCTAAAACCTAACCCTAACCCTAACCCTATCCCTAAACCCTTACCCTAAAATGTAAACACTAACCCTCCCCTATTCCTAACCCTAACCCTAACCCTAACCCTAAACACTAACCTAACCTGATCCCTAACCCTAACACTGTCGCTACACCTAACTCTGACGCTTACCGTCTCTCCAACCTTAACTCTAACCCTCACCCTGTCACTAACCCTGTCCCTAAACCTAAACTTAAGCATCAGACAAAACCTAAACTTAATATAACCCTAACAGTAAACCTAACCATGTCCCAAACCCTAATCCTGTCCCTAACCCTAAACCTAATGCTAACCCTAACCCTAACCCTAACCCTAAACCCTAAACCCTAACCTTAACCCTAACCCTAAACCTAAACCGTAACCCTAACCCTAACCCTAACCCTAACCCTAACCCTAACCCTAACTCTAACCCTAACCCTAACCCTAACCCTAACACTAACCCTAACCCTAAAACTAAACACTAAACCCAAACCCTAACCCTAACGCTAACACTAACCATAAACACTAAACCCTAACCCTAACCCTAACCCTAACCCTAACCCTAACACTAAACCCTAAACCCTAACACTAACCCTAACCCTAAAGCCTAAACCCTAACTCTAACCCTAACCCTAACCCTAAACCCTAAACCCTAACCTTAACCCTAACCCTAAACCTAAACCGTAACCCTAACCCTAACCCTATCCCTAAAACCTAACCCTAACCCTAACCCTAACCCTAACTCTAACCCTAACCCTAACCCTAACCCTAACTCTAACCCTAACCCTAACCCTAACCCTATCCCTAAACCCTAACCCTAAAATGTAAACACTAACCCACCCCTATTCCTAACCCTAACCCTAACCCTAACCCTAAACCCTAACCTAACCTGATACCTAACCCTAACACTGTCGCTAAACCTAACTCTGACCCTTACCGTCTCTCCAACCTTAACTCAACCCCTCACCCTGTCACTAACCCTGTCCCTAAACCTAAACTTAAGCATCAGACAAAACCTAAACTTAATATAACCCTAACAGTAAACCTAACCATGTCCCAAACTCTAATCCTGTCCCTAACCCTAAAACTAATGCTAACCCTAACCTAACCCTAACCCTAAACCCTAAACCCTAACCTTAACCCTAACCCTAAACCTAAACCGTAACCCTAACCCTAACCCTATCCCTAAAACCTAACCCTGACCCTAACCCTAACCCTAACCCTAAATCCTAAACCCTAACCCTAACCCTAACCCTAAACCCTAACTCTAACCCTAACCCTAACCTAACCGTAACCCTAACCCTAACACTGTCGCTAAACCTAACTCTGACCCTTACCATCTCTCTAACCTTAATTCTAACCCTCACCCTGTCACTAATCCTGTCCCTAACCCTAACCTTAACCATCAGCCAAAACTTAAACTTAACTACAACCCTAACACTGAACTTAACCATGTCCTAAATCCGAATCGTGTCCCTAACCCTAAACCTAACCCTAACCGTAACCCTAACCCTAAATCCTAAACCGTAACCCTAACCCTAACCCTATCCCTAAAACCTAACCCTAACCCTAACCCTAACCCTAACCTAACCCTAACCCTAACCCTAACACTGTCGCTAAACCTAACTCTGACACTTACCGTCTCTCTATCTTTAACTCTAACCCTCACCCTGTAACTAACCCTGTCCCTAAACCTAACCTTAACCATCAGCCAAAACCTAAACTTAACTATAACCCTAACACTAAACCTAACCATGTCTCAAACCCGAATCGTGTACCTAACCCTAACCATAACCTTAACCCTAAACCAAACACTAACTATGTTCCTAACCCTAACTCTGCCCCGAACCCTAAAACAAACCCTAAACCAAACCCTAACCCTAAAAATATTCCTAACCATAACAGTACCCTTAACTCTGTTTTGAACCCTAATTTAAAAATAACCGTGCCTCTAATCCTAACCGTAAGTCTAACCTTGTTTCTAACCCTACCCCTAAACCTATCCCTAACCTTAATGTTAACCTTAACTTGAGCGCTGACCCTAACTTTAACCCTAAACCTAACACTGTCCATAACCCTAACCCTAATTTTGTCCCTAACCCTAAGTGTAACCCTAAACTTAAACTTAACACTAACCCTGACAGTGTCCCTAACCTTAATCTTGTCTCTAACCCTAATGCTGTCCCTAACCTTAACCTTGTCTCTAACCCTAAGACCTCCCCTATGTCAAATGAAAACCCCAAATGTATTCCTCACCCTCATGCGAACCCTAAGCCATCCGTGTGCCTACCATGCATACTCTTCTTAATCCAAACCCTGTTATTGTAACCCTTTTCTTAAACCGAACTCTGAAAATAACCCTTTTTCTAAACTTCACACAAACCCCAAACCTAACCATCTCCCTAAACCAAACCCTGTAGCTAACCCTAACCATAACCCTAACGACTTCACTAACCCTACCCCTGTTTTTACACTTACTCATAACTAATTTTGTAACTCTAACCCGAAAACTGCCTGTACCCTAACACTAATCCTACCCTAACCTGTCCCTAACACTGAATCTCACCCAAACCCATACCCTAAACCAAACCGTGTCTTTATCACTAACCCTAAACCTTACAGTAACCTTAACTGTGTCCCTACTTTTAACGGAAACCCTAATCCTAACCAGAACACTAGCTTGTCTTTAACCATAACCCTAAATGTAAATCGAACCAGAAACCTAACCCTAGCCCTGACCCTAACTCTAACACTAACCCTTAACCTGTCCCTAAACTTAACGCTCACAGTAACCCAAAAGCTAACCATGTCGGTAAAGCTAAGTGTAACTCTAACCGTGACCTTAATTGTGTCATAAACCCTAACCCTAATAATCCATAAGCCTGTTCGTACTCTTCAACCTAACTCTGTACCTATCCCTAATCATAACCCTAACACTAACCCTATTCCTGTGCGTAACGTTAACCCTAAACCTATCCTTAATCCTAACCGTTCCCCTAACCCTAATGCTAACCCTAACTCTAATCCTACTTCAGACCTAACCCTGACACTAACATACACCTCAACCGTAGCCCTAATCTTGTGCCTAACCTTAAACCTAACTGTAACCTGTCCCTAATCTTAACCTAAATCTTACCTATACCTTGACCCTAACCCTAACCATACCTGTCTCTAACCCTGACCCTAACTTTAAACCTGTTTCTAATCCCAACCGTAAGCATAACCATATCCCTGTCCCTGTGCCTGACCCTATCCCTACCCTAATCCGAAGGTCACCCTGTCTCTAACACGTACCATAGCCGTAAACTGAAACCTAACACTAAACTCAACTCCAAACCAAACCCTAACACTGTCCCAAACCCTAACTCTAACAATAACACTAAGCCTGTCACTAATACTAACACTATCATTCAACCTAATCTGCTTCTAACCATAACGCTAACCTTAACCTTAACTCTGACTCTAATATTAACCCTAACCCTAACACTGTTGCTAAACCTAACTCTGACCCTTACCGTCTGTCCACCCTTAACTCTAACCCAAACCCTGTCAGTAACCCTGTCCCTAAACCTAAACTTAAGCATCAGACAAAACCTAAACTTAACTATAACCCTAACACTAAACCTAACCATGTCCCAAACCCTAATCCTGTCCCTAACCCTAACCATAACCCTAACCCTAACCCTAAACCCTAACCCTAACCCTAACCCAAACCCTAACCCTAACCCTAACCCTAATCCTAACTCTAACACTCACTGTGTCCCTACCCTATTCCTGCCCCTGTAGCTAACCCTTTTCCTAACCCAAAACCTAAATCTAAACGTATCCCTAGACCTAACTCTAAATGGAGCCCTAACACTCTTCCCAACTCTGTACCTAACCCTAATCCTAACACGAACCCTAACCCTAACGCTAACCTTAACCATAACTCTGCCTCTAATATTAACCCTAACCCTAACACTGTCGCTAAACCTAACTCTGACCCTTACCATCTCTCCAACCTTAACTCTAACCCTCACCCTGTCACTAACCCTGTCCCTAAACCTAAACTTAAGCATCAGACAAAACCTAAACTTAACTATAACCCTAACACTAAACCTAACCAAGTCTCAAACCCGAAACGTGTACCTAACCCTAACCCTAAACCTAAACCCTAAACCAAACCCTAACCCTAACGCTAACCCTAACCATAAACAATAAACCCTAACCCTAACCCTAACCCTAACCCTAAATCCTAAACCCTAAACCTAAGCCTAACCCTAAACCCTAACTCTAACCCTAACCCTAACCTAACCCTAACCCTAACCCTAACACTGTCGCTAAACCTAACTCTGACCCTTACCATCTCTCTATCTTTAACTGTAACCCTCACCCTGTAACTAACCCTGTCCCTAAACCTAACCTTAACCATCACCCAAAACCTAAACTTAACTATAACCCTAACACTAAACCTAACCATGTCTCAAACACGAAACGTGTACCTAACCCTAACCCTAACCTTAACCCTAACACTAAACCCGAAACCCTAACACTAAACCTAACCCTAAACCTAAACCCTAAACCCAAACCCTAACCCTAATGCTAACCCTAACCAAAAACACTAAACCCTAACCCTAACCCTAACCCTAACCCTAAACCCTAAATCCTAACACTAACCCTAACCCTAAAGCCTAAACCCTAACTCTAACCCTAATGCTAACCCTAAACCCTAAACACTAACCTTAACCCTAACCCTAAACCTAAACCGTAACCCTAACCCTAACCCTATCCCTAAAACCTAACCCTAACCCTAACTCTAAACCTAACCCTAACTCTAACCCTAACCCTAACACTAACCCTATCCCTAAACCCTAACCCTGAAATGTAAACACTAACCCTCCCCTATTCCTAACCCTAACCCTAACGCTAACCGTAAACCCTAACCTAACCTGATCCCTAACCCTAACACTGTCGCTAAACCTAACTCTGACCCTTACCGTCTCTCCAACCTTAACTCTAACCCTCACCCTGTCACTAACCCTGTCCCTAAACCTAAACTTAAGCATCAGACAAAACCTAAACTTAATATAACCCTAACAGTAAACCTAACCATGTCCCAAACCCGAATCCTGCCCCTAACCCTTACCCTAACCCTAACCATAACCCTAATCCTAAATCCTAAACCCTAACCCTAACCCTAACCCTAAACCCTAACTCTAACCCCAACCCTAACCCTAACACTGTCGCTAAACCTAACTGTGACCCTTACCGTCTCTCTATCTTTAACTCTAACCCTCACCCTGTAACTAACCCTGTCCCGAAACCTAACCTTAACCATCAGCCAAAACCTAAACTTAACTATAACCCTAACACTAAACCTAACCATGTCTCAAACCCGAAACGTGTACCTAACCCTAACCCTAAACCTAAACCCTAAACCCAAACCCTAACTCTAACTCTAACCCTAACCCTAAAGCCTAAATCCTAACTCTAACCCTAACCCTAACCCTAACTCTAACCCTATCCCTAAACCCTAACCCTAAAATGTAAACACTAACCCTCCCCTATTCCTAACCCTAACCCTAACCCTAACCCTAAACCCTAACCTAACCTGATTCCTAACACTAACACTGTCGCTAAACCTAACTCTGACCCTTACCGTCTCTCTAAACTTAACTCTAACCCTCACCCTGTCACTAAACCTGTCCCTAAAACTAACCTTAACCATCAGCCAAAACCAAAACTTAACTATAACCCTACACTAAACCTAACCATTTCCCAAACCCTAATCCTGCCCCTAACCCTAACCCTAACCCTAACCATAACCCTAACCCTAAATCCTAAACCCTAACCCTAACCCTAACCCTAAACCCTAACTCTAACCCTAACCCTAACCTAACCCTAACCCTAACCCTAACACTGTCGCTAAACCTAACTCTGAACCTTACCGTCTCTCTATCTTTAACTGTAACCCTCACCCTGTAACTAACCCTGTCCCTAAACCTAACCTTAACCATCACCCAAAACCTAAACTTAACTATAACCCTAACACTAAACCTAACCATGTCTCAAACCCGAAACGTGTACCTAACCCTAACCCTAACCTTAACCCTAACACTAAACCCGAAACCCTAACACTAACCCTAACCCTAAACCTAAACCCTAAACCCAAACCCTAACCCTAATGCTAACCCTAACCATAAACACTAAACCCTAACCCTAACCCTAACCCTAACCATAAACACTAAACCCTAACCCTAACCCTAACCCTAACCCTAACCCTAAACCCTAAACCCTAACACTAATCCTAACCCTAAAGCCTAAACCCTAACTCTAACCCTAACCCTAACCCTAAACTCTAAACCCTAACCTTAACCCTAACCCTAACCCTAAACCGTAACCCTAACCCTATCCCTAAAACCTAACCCTAACCCTAACGCTAACCCTAACCCTAACCCTAACCCTAACCCTAAACCCTAAACCCTAACACCAACCCTAACCCTAAAGCCTAAACCCTAACTCTAACCCTAACCATAACCCTGAACCCTAAACCCTAACCTTAACCCTAACACTAAATCTAAACCGTAACCCTAACCCTAACCCTAACCCTAACCCTAACCCTAACCCTAACTCTAACCCTAACTCTAAGCCTAACCGTAACCCTATCCCTAAAACCTAACGCTAAAATGTAAACACTAACCCTCCCCTATTCCTAACCCTAACCCTAACCCTAACCCTAACCCTAACCTAACCCTAACCCTAACCCTAACACTGTCGCTAAACCTAACTCTGTACCTTACCGTCTCTCTAACTTTAACGCTAACCCTCACCCTGTAACTAACCCTATCCCTAAACCTAACCTTAACCATCAGCCAAAACCTAAACTTAACCATAACCCTAACACTAAACCTAAACATGTCTCAAACCCGAATCGTGTACCTAACCCTAACCCTAAACTTAACCCTAACCCTAAACCCGAAACCCTAACCCTAACCCTAAACCTAACCCTAAACCGTAAGCCCTAACTCTAACCCTAACCCTATCCCTAAAGCCTAAATCCTAACTCTAACCCTAACCCTAACCCTAACCCTAACCCTATCCCTAAACCCTAACCCTAAAATGTAAACACTAACCCTCCCCTATTCCTAACCCTAACCCTAACCCTAACCCTAACCCTAACCTGATCCCTAACCCTAACACTGTCGCTAAACTTAACTCTGACCCTTACCGTCTCTCCAACCTTAACTCTAACACTCACCCTGTCACTAACCCTGTCCCTAAACCTAAACTTAAGCATCAGACAAAACCTAAACTTAATATAACCCTAACAGTAAACCTAACCATGTCCCAAACCCTAATCCTGTCCCTAACCCTAAAACTAATGCTAACCTTAACCCTAACCCTAACCCTAACCCTAACCCTAACTCTAACCCTAACCCTAACACTAAACCCTAAACCCTAACCTTAACCCGAACCCTAAACCTAAACCGTAACCCTAACCCTAACCCTATCCCTAAAACCTAACCCTAACCCTAACCCTAACCCTAACCCTAACCCTAACTCTAACCCTAACCCTAACCCTAACCCTAACCCTAACCCTAACCCCTAAACCCTAACCTTAACCCTAACCCTAAACCTAAACCGTAACCCTAACCCTAACCGTATCCCTAAAACATAACCCTAACCCTAACCCTAACCCTAACCCTAACCCTAACCCTAACTCTAACCCTAACCCTAACCTAACCCTAACCGTAACCCTAACACTGTCGCTAAACCTAACTCTGACCCTTACCGTCTCTCTAACCTTAACTCTAACCCTCACCCTGTAACTAACCCTGTCCCTAAACCTAACCTTAACCATCAGCCAAAACCTAAACTTAACTATAACCCTAACACTAAACCTAACCATGTCTCAAACCCGAAACGTGTACCTAACCCTAACCCTAACCTTAACCCTAACACTAAACCCGAAACCCTAACACTAACCCTAACCCTAAACCTAAACCCTAAACCCAAACCCTAACCCTAACGCTAACCCTAACCATAAACACTTAACCCTAAACCTAACCCTAACCCTAGCCCTAACCCTAAACCCTAAACCCTAACACTAACCCTAACCCTAAAGCCTAAACCCTAACTCTAACCCTAACCCTAACCCTGAACCCTAAACCCTAACCTTAACCCTAACCCTAAACCTAAACCGTAACCCTAACCCTAACCCTATCCCTAAAACCTAACCCTAACCCTAACCCTAACCCTAACTCTAACCCTAACCCTAACCCTAACCCTATCCCTAAACCCTAACCCTAAAATGTAAACACTAACCCTCCCCTATTCCTTACCATAACCCTAACCCTAACCCTAAACCCTAACCTAACCTGATCCCTAACCCTAACACTGTCGGTAAACCTAACTCTGACCCTTACCGTCTCTCCAACTTTAACTCTAACCCTCACCCTGTCACTAAACCTGTCCCTAAACCTACACTTAAGCATCAGACAAAACCTAAACTTAATATTACCCTAACAGTAAAGCTAACCATGTCCCAAACCCTAATCCTGTCCCTAACCCTAACCCTAACCCTAACCCTAACCCTAACCCTAACACTAACCCTAACCCTAAACCTAAACACTAAACCCAAACCCTAACCCTAACGCTAACCCTAACCATAAACACTTAACCCTAAACCTAACCCTAACCCTAGCCCTAACCCTAAACCCTAAACCCTAACACTAACCCTAACCCTGAAGCCTAATCCCTAACTCTAACCCTAACCCTAACCCTAAACCATAAACCATAACCTTAACCCTAACCCTAAAACTAAACCGTAACCCTAACCCTAACCCTATCCCTAAAACCTAACCCTAACTCTAACCCTATCCCTAAACCCTAACCCTAAAATGTAAACACTAACCCTCCCCTATTCCTAACCCTAACCCTAACCCTAACCCTAAACCCTAACCTAACCTGATCCCTAACCCTAACACTGTCGCTAAACCTAACTCTGACCCTTACCGTCTCTCCAACCTTAACTCTAACCCTCACCCTGTCACTAACCCTGTCCCTAAACCTAAACTTAAGCATCAGACAAAACCTAAACTTAATATAACCCTAACAGTAAACCTAACCATGTCCGAAACCCTAATCCTGTCCCTAACCCTAAAACTAATGCTAACCCTAACCCTAACCCTAACCCTAACACTGTCGCTAAACCTAACTCTGACCCTTACCGTCTCTATATCTTTAACTCTAACCCTCACCCTGTAACTAACCCTGTCCCTAAACCTAACGTTAACCATCAGCCAAAACCTAAACTTAACTATAACCCTAACACTAAACCTAACCATGTCTCAAACCCGAAACGTGTACCTAACACTAACCCTAACCTTAACCCTAACACTAAACCGAAACCCTAACACTAACCCTAACCCTAAACCTAAACCATAACCCTAACCCTAACCCTATCCCTAAAACCTAACCCTAACCCTAACCCTAACCCTATCCCTAAACCCTAACCCTAAAATGTAAACACTAACCCTCCCCTATTCCTAACCCTAACCCTAACCCTAACCCTAAACCCTAAACCCTAACACTATCCCTAACCCTAAAGCCTAAACCCTAACTCTAAACCTAACCCTAACCCTATCCCTAAACCCTAACCCTAACCCTAACCCTAACCCTAACCCTAACTCTAACCCTAACCCTAACCCTAACCCTATCCCTAAACCCTAACCCTAAAATGTAAACACTAACCCTCCCCTATTCCTAACCCTAACCCTAACGCTAACCCTAAACCCTAACCTAACCTGATCCCTAACCCTAACACTGTCGCTAAACCTAACTCTGACCCTTACCGTCTCTCCAACCTTAACTCTAACACTCACCCTGTCACTAACCCTGTCCCTAAACCGAAATTTAAGCACCAGACAAAACCTAAACTTAATATAACCCTAACAGTAAACCTAAACATGTCCCAAACCCTAATCCTGCCCCTAACCCTAACCCTAACCATAATCATAACCCTAACCCTAAATCATAAACCCTAACCCTAACCCTAAACCCTAACTCTAACCCTAACCCTAACCTAACCCTAACCCTAACCCTAACACTGTCGCTAAACCTAACTCTGACCCTTAACGTCTCTCTCTCTTTAACTCTAACCCTCACCCTGTAACTAACCCTGTCCCTAAACCTAACCTTAACCATCAGCCAAAACCTAAACTTAACTATAACCCTAACACTAAACCTAACCATGTCTCAAACCCGAAACGTGTACCTAACCCTAACGCTAACCTTAACCCTAACACTAAACTCGAAACCCTAACACTAACCCTAACCCTAAACCTAAATCCTAAACCCAAACCCTAACTCTAACGCTAACCGAACCATAAACACTAAACCCTAACCCTAACCCTAACCCTAACCCTATCCCTAAACCCTAAACCCTAACATTAATCCTAACCCTAAAGCCTAAACCGTAACTCTAACCCTAAACCTAACCCTAAACTCTAAACCCTAACCTTAACCCTAACCCTAACCCTAAACCGTAACCCTAACCCTATCCCTAAAACCTAACCCTAACCCTAACCCTAACCCTAACCCTAACACTCAACCTGTAACTAAACCTGTCCCCAAACCTAACCTTAACCATCAGCCAAAACCTAAACTTAACCATAACCCTAACACTAAACCTAAACATGTCTCAAACCCGAATTGTGTACCTAACACTAACCCTAAACTTAACCCTAACCCGAAACCCGAAACCCTAACCCTAACCCTAACCCTAACCCTAAACAGTAAGCCCTAACTCTAACCCTAACCCTAACCCTAAAGCCTAAATCCTAACTCTAACCCTAACCCTAACCCTAACCCTAACCCTATCCCTAAACCCTAACCCTAAATTGTAAACACTAACCCTCCCCTATTCCTAACCCTAACCCTAACCCTAACCCTAACCCTAAACCCTAACCTAACCTGATTCCTAACACTAACACTGTCGCTAAACCTAACTCTGACCCTTACCGTCTCTCTAAACTTAACTCTAACCCTCACCCTGTCACTAACTCTGTCCCTAAAACTAACCTTAACCATCAGCCAAAACCAAAACTTAACTATAACCCTACACTAAACCTAACCATTTCCCAAACCCTAATCCTGCCCCTAACCCTAACCCTAACCCTAACCATAACCCTAACCCTAAATCCTAAACCCTAACCCTAACCCTAACCCTAAACCCTAACTCTAACCCTAACCCTAACCTAACCCTAACCCTAACCCTAACAATGTCGCTAAACCTAACTCTGACTCCTACCGTCTCTCTATCTTTAACTCTAACCCTCACCCTGTAACTAACCCTGTCCCTAAACCTAACCTTAACCATCAGCCAAAACCTAAACTTAACTATAACCCTAACACTAAACCTAACCATGTCTCAAACCCGAAACGTGTACCTAACCCTAACCCTAACCTTAAACCTAACACTAAACCCGAAACCCTAACACTAACCCTAACCCTAAATCTAAACCCTAAACCCAAACCCTAACCCTAATGCTAACCCTAACCATAAACACTAAACCCTAACCCTAACCCTAACCCTAACCCTAAACCCTAAACCCTAACACCAACCCTAACCCTAAAGCCTAAACCCTAACTCTAACCCTAACCCTAACCCTGAACCCTAAACCCTAACCTTAAACCTAACCCTAAATCTAAACCGTAACCCTAACCCTAACCCTATCCCTAAAACCTAACCCTAACCCTAACTCTAACCCTAACTCTAACCCTAACCGTAACCCTATCCCTAAAACCTAACCCTAAAATGTAAACACTAACCCTCCCCTATTCCTAACCCTAACCCTAACCCTAACCCTAACACTAACCTAACCCTAACCCTAACCCTAACACTGTCGCTAAACCTAACTCTGTACCTTACCGTCTCTCTAACTTTAACTCTAACCCTCACCATGTAACTAACCCTATCCCTAAACCTAACCTTAACCATCAGCCAAAACCTAAACTTAACCATAACCCTAACACTAAACCTAAACATGTCTCAAACCCGAATCGTGTACCTAACACTAACCCTAAACTTAACCCTAACCCTAAACCCGAAACCCTAACCCTAACCCTAACCCTAACCCTAAACGGTAAGCCCTAACTCTAACCCTAACCCTATCCCTAAAGCCTAAATCCTATCTCTAACCCTAACCCTAACCCTAACCCTAACCCTATCCCTAAACCCTAACCCTAAAATGTAAACACTAACCCTCCCCTATTCCTAACCCTAACCCTAACCCTAACCCTAAACCCTAACCTAACCTGATCCCTAACCCTAACACTGTCGCTAAACCTAACTCTGACCCTTACCGTCTCTCCAACCTTAACTCTAACCCTCACCCTGTCACTAACCCTGTCCCTAAACCTAAACTTAAGCATCAGACAAAACCTAAACTTAATATAACCCTAACAGTAAACCTAACCATGTCCCAAACCCTAATCCTGTCCCTAACCCTAAAACTAATGCTAACCCTAACCCTAACCCTAAACCTAACCCTAACCCTAACTCTAACCCTAACCCTAACCCTAAACCCTAAACCCTAACCTTAACCTGAACCCTCAAACTAAACCGTAACCCTAACCCTAACCCTATCCCTAAAACCTAACCCTAACCCTAACCCTAACCCTAACCCTAACTCTAACCCTAACCCTAACCCTAACCCTAACCCTAACCCTAACCCTAACCCCTAAACCCTAACCTTAACCCTAACCCTAAACCTAAACCGTAACCCTAACCCTAACCCTATCCCTAAAACATAACCCTAACCCTAACCCTAACCCTAACCCTAACCCTAACTCTAACCCTAACCCTAACCTAACCCTAACCCTAACCCTAACACTGTCGCTAAACCTAACTCTGACCCTTACCGTCTCTCTAACCTTAACTCTAACCCTCACCCTGTAACTAACCCTGTCCCTAAACCTAACCTTAACCATCAGCCAAAACCTAAACTTAACTATAACCCTAACACTAAACCTAACCATGTCTCAAACCCGAAACGTGTACCTAACCCTAACCCTAACCTTAACCCTAACACTAAACCCGAAACCCTAACACTAACCCTAACCCTAAACCTAAACCCTAAACCCAAACCCTAACCCTAACGCTAACCCTAACCATAAACACTAAACCCTAACCCTAACCCTAACCCTAACACTAACCCTAACCCTAACCCTAACCCTAAACCTAAACCGTAACCCTAACCCTAACACTATCCCTAAAACCTAACCCTAACCCTAACCCTAACTCTAACCCTGACCCTAACCCTAACCCTATCCCTAAACCCTAACCCTAAAATGTAAACACTAACCCTCCCCTATTCCTAACCCTAACCCTAACCCTAACCCTAAACCCTAAACCCTAACACTATCCCTAACCCTAAAGCCTAAACCCTAACTCTAACCCTAACCCTAACCCTAAACCCTAAACCATAACCTTAACCCTAACCCTAAACCTAAACCGTAACCCTAACCCTAACCCTATCCCTAAACCCTAACCCTAACCCTAACCCTAACCCTAACCCTAACTCTAACCCTAACCCTAACCCTAACCCTATCCCTAAACCCTAACCCTAAAATGTAAACACTAACCCTCCCCTATTCCTAACCCTAACCCTAACGCTAACCCTAAACCCTAACCTAACCTGATCCCTAACCCTAACATTGTCGCTAAACCTAACTCTGACCCTTACCGTCTCTCCAACCTTAACTCTAACCCTCACCCTGTCACTAACCCTGTCCCTAAACCGAAACTTAAGCATCAGACAAAACCTAAACTTAATATAACCCTAACAGTAAACCTAACCATGTCCCAAACACTAATCCTGCCCCTAACCATAACCCTAACCATAACCATAACCCTAACCCTAAATCATAAACCCTAACCCTAACCCTAAACCCTAACTCTAACCCTAACCCTAACCTAACCCTAACCCTAACCCTAACACTGTCGCTAAACCTAACTCTGACCCTTAACGTCTCTCTCTCTTTAACTCTAACCCTCACCCTGTAACTAACCCTGTCCCTAAACCTAACCTTAACCATCAGCCAAAACCTAAACTTAACTATAACCCTAACACTAAACCTAACCATGTCTCAAACCCGAAACGTGTACCTAACCCTAACGCTAACCTTAACCCTAACACTAAACTTGAAACCCTAACACTAACCCTAACCCTAAACCTAAATCCTAAACCCAAACCCTAACCCTAACGCTAACCCTAACCATAAACACTAAACCCTAACCCTAACCCTAACCCTAACCCTAACCCTAAACCCTAAACCCTAACATTAATCCTAACCCTAAAGCCTAAACCGTAACTCTAACCCTAACCCTAACCCTAAACTCTAAACCCTAACCTTTACCCTAA
Source organism: Hipposideros larvatus (assembly GCA_031876335.1). Lineage (NCBI taxonomy): Eukaryota > Metazoa > Chordata > Mammalia > Chiroptera > Hipposideridae > Hipposideros > Hipposideros larvatus. Next base: position 2,438,970 of record CM063104.1, on the reverse strand, counting down.
CCCTAACCCTAAACCGTAACCCTAACCCTATCCCTAAAACCTAACCCTAACCCTAACCCTAACCCTAACCCTAACACTCAACCTGTAACTAAACCTGTCCCCAAACCTAACCTTAACCATCAGCCAAAACCTAAACTTAACCATAACCCTAACACTAAACCTAAACATGTCTCAAACCCGAATTGTGTACCTAACACTAACCCTAAACTTAACCCTAACCCGAAACCCGAAACCCTAACCCTAACCCTAACCCTAACCCTAAACAGTAAGCCCTAACTCTAACCCTAACCCTAACCCTAAAGCCTAAATCCTAACTCTAACCCTAACCCTAACCCTAACCCTAACCCTATCCCTAAACCCTAACCCTAAAATGTAAACACTAACCCTCCCCTATTCCTAACCCTAACCCTAACCCTAACCCTAAACCCTAACCTAACCTGATTCCTAACACTAACACTGTCGCTAAACCTAACTCTGACCCTTACCGTCTCTCTAAACTTAACTCTAACCCTCACCCTGTCACTAAATCTGTCCCTAAAACTAACCTTAACCATCAGCCAAAACCAAAACTTAACTATAACCCTACACTAAACCTAACCATTTCCCAAACCCTAATCCTGCCCCTAACCCTAACCCTAACCCTAACCATAACCCTAACCCTAAATCCTAAACCCTAACCATAACCCTAACCCTAAACCCTAACTCTAACCCTAACCCTAACCTAACCCTAACCCTAACCCTAACAATGTCGCTAAACCTAACTCTGACTCCTACCGTCTCTCTATCTTTAACTCTAAAACTCACCCTGTAACTAACCCTGTCCCTAAACCTAACCTTAACCATCAGCCAAAACCTAAACTTAACTATAACCCTAACACTAAACCTAACCATGTCTCAAACCCGAAACGAGTACCTAACCCTAACCCTAACCTTAAACCTAACACTAAACCCGAAACCCTAACACTAACCCTAACCCTAAATCTAAACCCTAAACCCAAACCCTAACCCTAATGCTAACCCTAACCATAAACACTAAACCCTAACCCTAACCCTAACCCTAACCCTAAACCCTAAACCCTAACACCAACCCTAACCCTAAAGCCTAAACCCTAACTCTAATCCTAACCCTAACCCTGAACCCGAAACCCTAACCTTAAACCTAACCCTAAATCTAAACCGTAACCCTAACCCTAACCCTATCCCTAAAACCTAACCCTAACCCTAACTCTAACCCTAACTCTAACCCTAACCGTAACCCTATCCCTAAAACCTAACCCTAAAATGTAAACACTAACCCTCCCCTATTCCTAACCCTAACCCTAACCCTAACCCTAACCTAACCCTAACCCTAACCCTAACACTGTCGCTAAACCTAACTCTGTACCTTACCGTCTCTCTAACTTTAACTCTAACCCTCACCATGTAACTAACCCTATCCCTAAACCTAACCTTAACCATCAGCCAGAACCTAAACTTAACCATAACCCTAACACTAAACCTAAACATGTCTCAAACCCGAATCGTGTACCTAACCCTAACCCTAACCTTAACCCTAACACTAAACCCGAAACCCTAACACTAACCCTAACCTTAACCTAAACCTTAACCCAAACCCTAACCCTAACGCTAACCCTAACCATAAACACTAAACCCTAAACCTAACCCTAACCCTAACCCTAACCCTAAACCCTAAACCTATCCCTAAAACCTAACCCTAACCCTAACCCTAACCCTAACCCTAACTCTAACCATAACCCTAACCCTAACCCTAACCCTAACCCTAACCCTAACCCCTAAACCCTAACCTTAACCCTAACCCTAAACCTAAACCGTAACCCTAACCCTAACCCTATCCCTAAAACCTAACCCTAACCCTAACCCTAACCCTAACCCTAACCCTAACCCTAACTCTAACCCTAACCCTAACCTAACCCTAACCCTAACCCTAACACTGTCGCTAAACCTAACTCTGACCCTTACCGTCTCTCTAACCTTAACTCTAACACTCACCCTGTAACTAACCCTGTCCCTAAACCTAACCTTAACCATCAGCCACAACCTAAACTTAACTATAACCCTAACACTAAACCTAACCATGTCTCAAACCCGAAACATGTACCTAACCCTAACCCTAACCTTAACCCTAACACTAAACCCGAAACCCTAACACTAACCCTAACCCTAAACCTAAACCCTAAACCCAAACCCTAACCCTAACGCTAACCCTAACCATAAACACTAAACCCTAAACCTAACCCTAACCCTAACCCTAACCCTAAACCCTAAACCCTAACACTAACCCTAACCCTAAAGCCTAAACACTAACTCTAACCCTAACCCTAACCCTAAACCCTAAACCCAACCTTAACCCTAACCCTAAACCTAAACCGTAACCCTAACCCTAACCCTATCCCTAAAACCTAACCCTAACCCTAACCCTAACACTAACTCTAACCCTAACCCTAACCCTAACCCTATCCCTAAACCCTAACCCTAAAATTTAAACACTAACCCTCCCCTCTTCCTTACCCTAACCCTAACCCTAACCCTAAACCCTAACCTAACCTGATCCCTAACCCTAACACTGTCGCTAAACCTAACTCTGACCCTTACCGTCTCTCCAACTTTAACTCTAACCCTCACCCTGTCACTAACCCTGTCCCTAAACCTACACTTAAGCATCAGACAAAACCTAAACTTAATATTACCCTAACAGTAAACCTAACCATGTCCCAAACCCTAATCCTGTCCCTAACCCTAACCCTAACCCTAACCCTAACCCTAACACTAACCCTAACCCTAAACCTAAACACTAAACCCAAACCCTAACCCTAACGCTAACCCTAACCATAAACACTAAACCCTAACCCTAACCCTAACCCTAACCCTAACACTAAACCCTAAACCCTAACACTAACCCTAACCCTATGGCCTAAACCCTAACTCTAACCCTAACCCTAACCCTAAACCCTAAACCCTAACCTTAACCCTAACCCTAAATCTAAACCGTAACCCTAACCCTAACCCTATCCCTAAAACCTAACCCTAACCCTAACCCTAACTCTAACCCTAACCCTAACACTAACCCTATCCCTAAACCCTAACCCTAAAATGTAAACACTAACCCTCCCCTATTCCTAACCCTAACCCTAACCCTAACCCTAAACCCTAACCTAACCTGATCCCTAACCCTAACACTGTCGCTAAACCTAACTCTGACCCTTACCGTCTCTCCAACCTTAACTCTAACCCTCACCCTGTCACTAACCCTGTCCCTAAACCTAAACTTAAGCATCAGACAAAACCTAAACTTAATATAACCCTAACAGTAAACCTAACCATGTCCCAAACCCTAATCCTGTCCCTAACCCTAAAACTAATGCTAACCCTAACCCTAACCCTAACCCTAAACCCTAAACCCTAACCTTAACCCTAACCCTAAACCTAAACCGTAACCCTAACCCTAACCCTATCCCTAAAACCTAACCCTAACCCTAAACCTAACCCAACCCTAACCCTAACCCTAACACTGTCGCTAAACCTAACTCTGACCCTTACCGTCTCTATATCTTTAACTCTAACCCTCACCCTGTAACTAACCCTATCCCTAAACCTAACCTTAACCATCAGCCAAAACCTAAACTTAACTATAACCCTAACAGTAAACCTAACCATGTCTCAAACCCGAAACGTGTACCTAACACTAACCCTAACCTTAACCCTAACACTAAACCGAAACCCTAACACTAACCCTAACCCTAAACCTAAACCGTAACCCTAACCCTAACCCTATCCCTGAAACCTAACCCTAACCCTAACCCTAACTCTAACCCTAACCCTAACCCTAACCCTATCCCTAAACCCTAACCCTAAAATGTAAACACTAACCCTCCCCTATTCCTAACCCTAACCCTAACCCTAACCCTAAACCCTAAACCCTAACACTATCCCTAACCCTAAAGCCTAAACCCTAACTCTAACCCTAACCCTAACACTAAACCCTAAACCCTAACCTTAACCCTAACCCTAAACCTAAACCGTAATCCTAACCCTAACCCTATCCCTAAAACCTAACCCTAACCATAACCCTAACCCTAACCCTAACTCTAACCCTAACCCTAACCCTAACCCTATCCCTAAACCCTAACCCTAAAATGTAAACACTAACCCTCCCCTATTCCTAAACCTAACCCTAACGCTAACCCTAAACCCTAACCTAACCTGATCCCTAACCCTAACACTGTCGCTAAACCTAACTCTGACCCTTACCGTCTCTCCAACCTTAACTCTAACCCTCACCCTGTCACTAACCCTGTCCCTAAACCTAAACTTAAGCATCAGACAAAACCTAAACTTAATATAACCCTAACAGTAAACCTAACCATGTCCCAAACCCTAATCCTGCCCCTAACCCTAACCCTAACCTTAACCATAACCCTAACCCTAAATCATAAACCCTAACCCTAACCCTAACCCTAAACCCTAACTCTAACCCTAACCCTAACCTAACCCTAACCCTAACCCTAACACTGTCGCTAAACCTAACTCTGACCCTTACCATCTCTCTATCTTTAACTCTAACCCTCAACCTGTAACTAACCCTGTCCCTAAACCTAACCTTAACCATCAGCCAAAACCTAAACTTAAATATAACCCTAACACTAAACCTAACCATGTCTCAAACCCGAAACGTGTACCTAACACTAACCCTAACCTTAACCCTAACACTAAACCGAAACCCTAACACTAACCCTAACCCTAAACCTAAACCGAAACCCTAACCCTAACCCTATCCCTAAAATCTAACCCTAACCCTAACCCTAACTCTAACCCTAACCCTAACCCTAAACCCTAAACCCAAACCCTAACCCTAACGCTAACCCTAACCATAAACACTAAACCCTAACCCTAACCCTAACCCTAACCCTAACCCTAAACCCTAAACCCTAACATTAATCCTAACCCTAAAGCCTAAACCGTAACTCTAACCCTAACCCTAACCCTAAACTCTAAACCCTAACCTTAACCCTAACCCTAACCCTAAACCGTAACCCTAACCCTATCCCTAAAACCTAACCCTAACCCTAACCCTAACCCTAACCCTAACACTCAACCTGTAACTAAACCTGTCCCCAAACCTAACCTTAACCATCAGCCAAAACCTAAACTTAACCCTAACCCTAACAGTAAACCTAACCATGTCTCAAACCCGAAACGTGTACCTAACACTAACCCTAACCTTAACCCTAACACTAAACCGAAACCCTAACACTAACCCTAACCCAAAACCTAAACCGTAACCCTAACCCTAACCCTATCCC